>JAQZBX010053612.1:0-18843 GCA_029593785.1 Cabassous unicinctus | reverse complement strand
GTGGTTTAAGCCTCCTTGTCGGGTTTTCTGTTGGCAGCCAAACCTCTCTTAACTGACACAGCTCCCCCATAATGATTTTTTCTCATCAACCATATTAAAGTTGCCACTGCTGCACTCCCTAACTGGCCCACGGCTGAGACTCGAGTGAAAGGATCTTTATACTGGTGTCTACATTTGAATTCCCCATGCAAGGAAGTTTAGTACCTATAAACCCAGCCAGCATTGTCACGTGTTAATGTTAAAGGCACACTAGTGGGGGGGGTCGTTGGGGGGGGGCAGAAAGGGGAAAGTATAAGGGAAAAAGAGAGGGGAAACAAGTGCCCTTTAAGAATGTGCATTTTAAGGGATGCCCTCAGCACACTCTGAGTGAGAAGCCACCTTGTGCCTGATCTCCATCATCACATCGCTCTGGAAAGGCTAAATCCCATCAGCAGAGCCCCGGGCCACATGGTGCAGACGTGTGAATGACCGATGGGATTCTTGCATTGCTTGTGCATGACTTGGCTGGGCAAAACATATTTTGCATTAGCTTAGGTCCTGACATTCTATCATGTTCCCTGTCAAGAGGCCAAGTAGTTCTTGGAACCCAGCTCACCAAATGACATATGACAGAACCTTAGCAAATGAGACAGTCTTGTGCCAAGTATCTTTAAATTAAAGGCTCTTCTCACCGTTCCCACCTCCACTGCAGTGGTCTGGCTGGCTGGGATGAGGGCAGACGTCTACTAAGAAAGGTCTCGGTCCTTTGCAAAATCCTAAGGCAGTCTTCAAGGAGGTAATGTTACAAGGTGTGAGGCTACTTTCAATCGAGTTGCCTTTAGTAACCTGTATGATTGAGTAGGAAATTAAAAGTGGGACAGAGCAGGACACCCCAGGCTCTCAATGGAGCGTGGGAGAAGGCTAGGGAAATGGCCACCAAAATGCCACCTTCCCGTGCCAGCTGCAAGCCGTCTTCACTGAACCTTTTCCTGCCACCGCAAGGGACGCTTTGTCAGGCTGTAAGGCGAGAACCTCAAATACAACTTCACATGACACTGCCTGGAATGCCTGCAGCCTGGCGGCTGGAGCGTCTGACCCCCTTGCCGGGTGTCAACCCTCTCGTAAGGGTGATGGGTCCTCAAGGACAGGCAGGGTTCCTAGCAAGCAACTGCCAGCGAGGACAAGTCCTGGGGAGAAGGCCAACACCTCGCCCAAGTGCTTTCCTCTCTGACTGCCTAGGAGCTGCCACCTGCAGCCTCTTCATCCGGGGCTCAGTTTTGCTTCTGAGCCCATCTCCTGTATTTACTGGACACCTGCTGTATGCGCAAAACCTGCAAGGCATTATGGGGCAATGTCAGGAAATATAAGACAAAGTCTCTGCCCAAAGGGCATGCAATATCTAGTTCAAGAAAAAGGTTTTTGTTTTTGTTTTTTAATGTGATGTGAGGGATTCAATGACTCAGAAATGAAGAGAGTGGTGGTGTGGGAAACAGGAGTTCAGAGGAGCGAGATATCACAAGGGAGAGGAATGGTGAGTGAAGGCTTCTCTGCGGAGGTGGGATTCTAGCAAAAGCTGAGGGAGGGGTGAGGGCCAGACAGGAAAGAGAGAGGGGAGGGCAGTGGTGAAAGGGGTCGTGTGACAGCGATAAGGGACAAGGTTGGCTCCGGGGCCCGGAAACGGCCAGCTGGGGTTGCATCCAGGGGAGTGGTGAGATGCCTCACTGGCCGTTACCTGCATGATGACCATCAACGCGCCATTTTTCTGCCTGTGAACACGCTGTATTCCCAACGCCTGGCATTGTGCCTGGCTCACACTCAGTGCTCAACACATGCAGATGACTGAACAAAGAAAAATTCCTCAGCACCTGCAGCCATGCCGGAGGTCCCAAGCTGCAAACTCAAATGCCCAGCAGCAGACGGGTAGCAGAGGTGTAGTTGGCTGAGCGTGAGCACCAGGGAGCCACGGGGGCCACAGGAGAGTGGATGCCCATCTCCAGCAGCTGCCTGACCCGACTGCAGGCCAGTGTGGTCAGAGCTTTTGGATTTTAGGTGAAAGCCCCAACTTGATAAATGATAGCAATGAATTACAAAAAAAAAAACACTATGCAGTCCAAACAAAACACATTCTGGAGCCGAATCCAGCCTGTTAGCAATCTCTGGCTACACAGGATAAAACTGTTGTTCAAGAAGTTTGTAGTCTAAAAAAGTCCCCAACAAAACTGACCTGTGATGATGGAGTTAAGAACGGTGGTTGCCTTTGGGGTGGGGGAGCCTTCTAGAGGCTGGAAATGTTCCATGTTTTGATCTGGGTAGTGGTATGGGATATGGGCATGTTTAAAATTAATGGAGCTGTACACTTAGGAGTTGTGTGCTTTACCATATACATAGATTATTTACACCTCAATTTGAAAAGCAAAAATGATACGTAAATGGGAGTCTCCAAAAGCTGAACAAAACCCTTGAATGTATGCTTTAGGGGGTGCTGCTCCTTCTACCTAAAATCTCCTTCTTTCCTCCCTCTTTTTACCCAGCTGCCACCCTACTTAGACTCGAAGATGTGGCCTGGACACCACCTCCTCCAGGAAGCCTCCCCTGCCCCATCCTAGCCCAGGTCTGAGCTAGCTCGTGTGTGTGCCCCAGATACAGCCCAGCAAGTGGCACCTTGGCTCTGGGCAGTCACCTCCGCTTGCTGCCTCCCTCCAAGCTCCTGACGTCCTGGGGCAGGGGCTGTGCATTCAGTAAATGTCTGACCTGGTAGCTCATCCTCCTTCTGACAATCAGCAAGCAAAAGGATGCCCCACCACCACAACCACCATCTCTATTTTCCCAGAAGAGAATGAGCATAGAATCTGGAAATGAGATCTGAAAAAAAAAAGCCAAGGGACTAGCTGAGCCTGGGTGAGAAGCTGGGGGAGGGGAGAGTGAAGAAAGAGGTGCATTTGGAAATTTAAAATGAGATTCCCTTGCAACCAGTTCTGGTGACTTCCCACTAATAAGAGAAAATGAGTGTGAGTACAGCTCTTAATTCCTCTCCCTGGTTGAAGGAACTCGAGGCCGGTGGTTCTCAAACATCAGCAGGTATCGGAATCGCCCAGAGAGTTTGTTAAAAACACAGACTCGGGGCCCACCCCAGAGATTGAGATTCAATTAACCTGGAATAGGGCCTGAGAATTTGCACTCCTACCTAGCTCCGAGGTAGTGCTGACCTGCTGGTCCAGGAACCACGGTGTGGGTAGCCTGGGCCAGATGAGACGCCATCAGGGAGCAGGAAACATCACAAGGTGTTCTTTCATTTGCTCATTTAATAAACTTTTATTAATTTTCTACAGTGTGCAAAGCCGTGTAAATGACACAGACATAATTAGAAGCAGTCACTTTGTCCTCACCTTTGGTCACCAGAAAATGGACTGCTACTTCTCAGTGCCCTTCTATGAGATGTGCTGTTGAAGCAGAAAAGGACACCAACTTTCAGCTACCCCTATATTCGGATGGTCTCAGGTTCAATCTCCTGACTTTGAGAATAAAGTTTTTGACGACCACTTCCGTCAGCAGCCGCATCTGTTTTCCCACTCGTGTCTGATTTAGGCGGGATGGTTTGCCGGGGCTCTCTTCCATATGCCATTGCCTTCATTTAATCAGAAGAAGAGTTGGCGACAGGCTTTTGTACTCAGGGCTGGGGCAGAGCGCAGATGAATTTCCCGGCACACCCAGACAGCAAAGGGTCTCCAGAAGAGTCAAAGGGTGGAGGCAGCTTTCCAGCAGACAGGCAAACACACTGCTCTGAAATAGCACCCTCTCCCTGTCCCATGAGGGAGACGTCTTCTAACATATTCAATTACAAGTGAGTGCCTGGGCATTAAATCTAAAGCTACAATGTGGAATGTCCGGGGCAGCATGCAGTTGGATTATTTATTCCCCTGCACCTGTGGAAGCCGAGCTTTAATTATTTATTTCGTGTTAAATTTCCAATCCTGGGCTTCCAGTCTGCAGAGAAAATAGAGCACCTCAGTTAAACTGCAGAAGACTCTGGGTCACCACTCGGTGGGGTTGGGAAAACGTACCGATTGCAACTCCCCTGGGATGCCATCTCACTCTTTAAGGATGTCCTGAAGAAATCCAATCATGTGTGGAAAGTTTTATGAATTCTTTGAAGCAATGACACCCAAAGAACCCAGTTCTGCTGTCTCACTGGAAATGTAACTCAAGAGGTAAAGGCACACAACCTTTGAAGCAGGGACGGACACCTCTTTCCTGACACACAGCTGACTCACTACAGGGGAATCGACTTCCTCCAATTCCTTTCTACACTTGAGTAGAGTGTATTTCCAAATTATTAGAACTCTCGTATCAAACGTCAGTCAGCTTCTTGTGATGCCTGATTAAAATGCAATACCAAGGTATGATCTAACAGAGCTAGTCTGCTTCTTAGAGTAAGTTCTAGGCTGCCTTTGTCAACTACTTTAACCCAAACCATCCCCAGTGCTTGCTTCCAGCACAACTGCTGGGATACCAAAGCACAACTCTTTTCCACGTGTCTTTCCCTACACTACAAGCTTGAGTCTGATCGCCTGTGCAATGAAATGGTTAAGTTCCCATTTAATCAGATTTTTCTCTGAGGAGAGAATATCTGCTTTCACAAACAATTGTGCAAAGCTTCCAGTGCCCTGCAGTTTCACCTAGTACTTTCTCGCCGTCCCTGTCCCCCTAAAGGTGACTACTCAAGCCTCTGATACAAGGGCCAGCCCAGGCCCAGCCAAGATGACAGTGCCCGGGAATGCATTCACTCCGTTAATAAGAACAGGAGAAAAAGGTTCTAAGCTTTGCAATGTGGATGACAGAATCATCTTTTTTTGATGGCCAAGGCTGGCTTTGGTTTGGGTTGCATCTTTTGGTTTTACCTGCTTTGTGTGCTTCGGTGTTTGGGGTCATGGGGACATCTCTGGCTAGAACTGTGCACGGCACATGGCAGGCACTAAATAAACATTTGTTGAATGAATGGCTATCAGGAAACTCCCTGAGGGCCAGGTGGAAGCACAGGGGAAGGTCGCAAAGCTTTCGTACCACACTGATGCTGTCTGACCCAGTTGCTGAGAAGAAACTTGAGGAATTTAAACTTGAGCCAAATATATCACTGGTTCATTCTCTTGTACCAATTAAACGGGCTAACGACCATATAAAAACAAAGGCTGTGTACCAAGTGTGAGGTTAATTTTCCGTCAATAATGTTATTTTGCCAGAACTCCACGGAGGCCCTGCTACCTAAACTACAAGCCGTTGGTATGTTGCAATTATTTTTATGTAACCTGATAATCGTATATACACCTTTCCACTTTTAATGGGTGTTACAACCCAGCTTCTGGAGAGCACGGGTCGGGGCAGCTGTGAGACCAAAGGACGCACTCAGCACAGTGTCAGGCATAAACTTTATTTACTGGGAATTATGGACAGGAAAGATTTTCTCTGGTGGTGGCTGTTCAGAAATGAAGATAGCGCTCCGCAAAGAGGCAGGAAAATGAGGGGCAATAGATAGGGTCTCAGAACAAAGACATTTCATAACAGAGTCTCTGCTAAGCACATAAATGGGGTCTGGTGATGTTGTAGGAAGGAATTGTACAGCCTGGAGTGCATTACAGTCTACAGTACCATCTGCACACTGTTTCCTTGTGAGGAAGTCTGTTACATTTTAACTAGTGTCCTGGGGCATGCAGGTGGCTGTGTACTGTGGGCTGAGTTTCCCTTAGGGAGGGGGAGCCAGGCCCCAGGACCCAATGGACCCCACAACCCACCCCTACGCAACAGCCTGCGTTGCCCAGAGGACACACACTGCACCCACACTTTACAGCGACGGCACAGTGTACAATAGCATACTAGGAATCCTCCACTAAAAGCTAGGAGACTTACAAAGACAGGTCACCAGGGCAAGAGAGGGAGTTTATGTGCTCGTGTATATAATTTAAAACTTGTGAGACATTGTAAGAGTGATTAGGAGTATACAGAAGGTTTATTCGATGGGTTGTATTTTGCCATGCCAGCAAGGTGTTCCATACTGTCCAATTTGTAGGAGTTATGGCTTAAGGCAGACTGTGCTGGTCTAACAGTTTACAAGCAACATATTCATTAGCAGATAACAAAGTACCAGGTAGAGTAGTCCTATGAGGAGGCTTTTCATACTATACATTTTCCCCTTTTAAATTCTCTGAGTTTTCTATGGTGACATCAAAAATCAGTTTAGACATAAGGAGAGTCCACATAGACACACATACAGTCCTAGCTATTTGCTGTCCTGATTGGTTGTTTTACCTTTACCTGTCAGCTTTTAGGGAACCAATAGAGAAACCTTTCTGTTTGGAGTTATTCAGGACTTCTTTTGACCCTGGAACTTTTAAATTGGACCTTATGACCAGGGTCTTCAGCAGGCTTTATTCTGACCAGCTACCTTCCCTGTTTCCTGTACAAACCTGCCTTAACTTCCCCCTTAGAGAGTTTACACCTTTATTCTTAAGGGGCTGCTGAAGGGAGACGGTCATTTTTCTGTAGCTGTTTCCTGCTGGTCAAGGGCAATAGTCTAGTCCCTGCCTGACAGGGTGTGAAACTTTCTAGCTATTCTATCGAGATTGAGGGAAGGTGGGTCTGGCACCATGGTTGGAACTGGATGAAATCCCTGCATGACTAATACCTTGTTCTGGAAGGCACTGATTTTGGAAGAAATAAACTTAGAAAACAAATTAAGTTTACCAAGACTTTTAGCAGGTTCAATATTCTCCTGCATATGATCTAGAATAGAAGAGATATTATTTTATTTATCAGGTATAAAAGCACAGCACTTAATATCAATCAATGCACTAATTAACACACAAGTTCTTCTTTGAGCAGCAGGTAATAGATTTAAGCTCCAGGTATGCCATACATATTGTCTTTCCATGGGAGCAGGGAGGGGTGTCTGCCCTCCAGGATGAGTAGGGACTGCCAAGAGAGTATGGGGATGCCTAAAAAACTCCAGCAGGTATACAGGCAGTGCTACAGCAGGTAGCAAAGCTGCTACATTTAAATAAAAAAAGGGGAGACTGCTAGGTTCTGTAATATATTATAAAAGATCTTTCCATAACTTTTTTTTTTTTTTTTCTTATTTACCGGGAGGTTCCGGAGATCGAACCCAGGTCCCTCCATATGGTAGACGGATGCCGAACCTCTTGAGCCACATCCATTTCCCCTTTCCATAACTTTTAAGGACTTGATTTTACTTTCTGAAATTTGGCAATTGAATTAATTACCCTCATTTTAATGTTGTTAAAAGGTTTAAATTGGGGAATTTACAGGACAACTATGATTTTTAAATCCCCGGCCTACATTTTGCTATTTTGTTACATCTATCCATTTTCCCATTCTTCCTCATTTTCCTTATTTGAGGAGGAGTTCATAGGGTCCCATGCCTTAGGGTTCCACCCAGGGGTGGTTAATATCCTCTGGACCTGGACTTGAGGCAGCCTGCAGCCCCTAGCCCAAACATACCTACAAGCCAGGGTTTTCAACTGATCGTTAACTTGGCGCAGGCGATTGGTTAAAAAAATTCTCATTTCTGCCTATGTCAGACACATGTTCTTTTCTAATTTTAACTCTTCTTCTAAGTGGCATACGAAGCCCTTTGCCACTTGTTCTGCCTCAGTAGCCACCTGCAAGGCTCCTAACAGGGGCCACTGCTATCCGGCAGTCTCCCCTTTTCTTATTGAAATGTAGCAGCTTTGCTACCTGCTGTAGCACTGTCCATATACCTGCCGGAGTTTTTTAGGCATCCTCTTACTCTCTTGGCAGTCCCCACTCCTCCTGGAGGGCAGCCACCCCTCCCCATATGGATATTATAGGCCAACCCAGGATTTCCCCTACAGATTTTCCGTTCCCAGAGCTTATGCCTGCTACTCCCGGTGGTCCTTTGGTTTCCCAGCTGGCTCACCAACTGTTACAACCCAGCTTCTTGAGAGCACAGGTTGGGGCAGCTCCAAGACCAAAGGGTACACTCGGCACAGTGTCAGGCATAAGCTTTTTATATTGGGACTTACGGACAGGAGAGATTTTCTCTGGTGGTAGCAGTCCAGAGAATTAAGACAGCACTCTGCAAAGAGGTGGGAAAATGAGGGGCAATATATAGGGTCTCAGAACAAAGACATTTCATAACAGAGTTTCTGCTAGGGAGGGTCACATGAAGCACATAAATGAGGTCTGATGTTATTGTAGGAAGGAATTGTACATCCTGGAGAAAATTATAGTTTACGATACCATCTGCACATTGTTTCCCTGTGAGGAAGTCTGTTACATTTTAATTTGTGTCCTGGAACATCAGGCAACTGTGTACTGCAGGCTGAGTTTCTCTTAAGGAGGGGGAGACAGGCCCCAGGACCCAATGGACCCCCACAATGGGTCACAAGACACAGAGAAGTATTTTACTAAATATTAGGCAAAAACAGAACACACATCAACAATAAAATAAATATACAAGCAAAGCCCACATGTTCCTTGGTTCTTTACTTTGTAAATAAATAACATGCCATTTAAAATGAGAGTTTCACTCTTATTGAAAATAATTCAATAAAATAAAGATAACTAATTTGTCAACAATTCAGTTTTTTTGTTTTTGTTTTTTTTATCCACCCCACCCCACCCCCCGTTTTGCGCTCACTGTCTGCTCTCTGTGTGTTCTTCTGTGTCTGATTGTCTTCTCTTTGGTCAGCACCAGGAACCAATCCTGGGACCTTCCAGAGTGGAGAAAGGCTGCTCAATTTCCTGTGCCACCTCAGCTCCCTGATTTGCTGCATCTCTCATTGTCTCTCTTCTGTGTATCTTTTTGTTGCGCCATCTTGTTGCACCAGCTCTCCGTGCGGGCCAGCACTCCGCGTGGGCCAGCTCTCCGCTTGGGCCAGCATTCTGTGTGGGCCAGCACTCTGCATGGGCCAGCTCGCTTTTCACCAGGAGGCCCCGGGAAACGAACCCTGGACCTCCTATATGGTAGATGGGAGCCCAATCACTTGAGCCACATCCGCTTCCCAACAATTCAGTTTTAAAATGGCCACAGTTGTTCATTTGAAGTCATTTATATCCAGGACTCTAAAATAATTGATCTCATTCAACCATATTGCTCTGAAGAGCCAATTTAAGTGTCTTTCATACCCATTATCTGGAGGCATTTAAAGCAAATAAATCTCTTGTGGGTGACACAAAATTGACAATCAATAAAAGTATTTGCCATTCAGAATCCACCCCCACACCTCTTTGATTTGTGTCATAGCTTCTGTGGCACCCTAAAAACACCAAGAAATTAAAGCCCTGCTGCTTTATAGTTGTAATGAAATTTTATACACTATGTTGTTACTAAATGCTCAAAATGTCATCACAACAAACAGGATGTAAAATAGGTTTATGTGATTAAAATGTACAACACGGATTAAACAGCTATTTATAGGCACTGGCCCCATCAAAGCAGCTGCTCCTGAGTGCCTACCTATAGGGAAGACTAGCCCAGTGTGGCCAGAGCACTTAATTTTCCAAGAGAAGCTAAAATTCTGGATTTTTCTCTTCCCCCTAAGTCCTTAGACTGCTTGGTTTTTCTTCACAGCACTCATTACCTGGAGTTATATTATCTTTGTATGTGCTTCTTTGTTTATGCCTGTCTCCTGGAAGCTCATCCCCAGGAGGGCAGGTTTTGTCCTGCTTGCTCACTATCGTCTCCCCAGGCCTTGAGCAGAAACCATGGGAGATCTCAGTCAACAGGTACAGAACCAAGAGGGTGACAGAACAGGGTTAGGGGAAGGGTCCCTGTGGGGACAGAAGAATTCTGTACCTCGACTGCATCAATGTCAACATCCTGCTTGTGATACTGAACTACAGATGTGCAAGATATTATCCTGGGAGAAAGTGAGTAAAGACTACGCAGGATCTCCCTGTATTATTTCTTACAACTTCAGGTGAATTTATAATTATCTCAAAATGAAAGTTTGTGGGTTTTTTTGTTGTTGCTTTTTTAAGTGCCTAAAAGACATTCTACAAAGCACACAGACAGTGCTCTTCAAACTGTGAAGGTTCATGAGAAACAAGTAAGATCTGAGAAATAGTCACAGACCAGAGGACGCTACAGAGATATGACGACTAAAGGTAGCATGGGATCCTGGAAGAGAAAAAAAAGGACACCATCAGGAAAGTTGGAGAAATCTGAATAAAGTCTGTAGTTTATTTAATAGTATTGTACCAATGTTACTTTCTTAATTTTGACAAACATACCATGGTCATGGAATGTGTTAACATTAGGGGAAGTTGGGTGAAATGCATATAGAACTCTCTGTATTATCTTTACAACGTTTCTGTAAATCTAAAATTGTTCCAAAATAAAAAGTTTATTTTTTAAAAGTGGATTTGGAAGAGATACATTCCATAACAAACCAGGTAGTCAACTAGTATTGAACCTGCTTTACTTTTGTGATAAAAAATCATGTAAATCTAAGCAACAAAAAATTGGGGGCATCTGCTCTTATAGCCAAATATGCAGTGATATGACCCCATAATCCCTCATCCAAAATCCTTGGGACTGGATTTGTTTTGGAATTTAGAATCATGTTGATTTCAAAACAGAAACATGGCGCATATGCTGTTCATTAAACCCCAGCGGGGTGCAGGGCAGCCCATTATCATCAATCACAGAACAGCATATGTTCCTTCAGGAAAACACACGAATAGTCTTATCGTGATACATAAAGAACATAAATAGGCCCCCATCCTTTCAGGTCAGATTTTGTTGCCAAGCAATTTCTCTGAAAACCTATTAGAAAAAATCTTTTTGTTTTCAGAGCTATTTGGATTTCAAAATTGAGGATAAGGGACTGTGGACTGGATTAATAGGGCTCCAAAGGAATAAAGTTTTTAACTGACTTCCAAATTTCTAAAAATTATCAGTTCAATTTTTCTTGCTCTGTTTTTACGTTTAAGAGCAGCATTTAAGACTGGGAAGGAAGAAAAGGTGGACAGACATCTAGGATGTTGATAATGTTTTACTTCTTAACCTGGGGACTGGTTAGAAGGGTGAAAATTCATGGGCATAAGCCCTTAAGATTTGAACGCTTTTCTGCATATATATGCCAGGCATCGGGGTACACAGTATTTTTTACAACTCAGCACTCACACAATTAAATTTAAAGTCACAAAATGCTAACAATGGAAGAAATCTTCTCTCATTTAAGATATGTAGTCACATCCCCTGCATTTCACAGCTCCAGAGTGGTAAAGAGACCTGCCCAAAGTCACACAGCAAGACAGTGGGAGAACTGAGACTCGTGGCTCCCTAGTCCCAGTGCAGTGTCTCAGTTATGCAAAACCATGAGATTTCTGTTTCAAACATTTGTTCTGAAATATGTGTTACTAATTAACTGGGAAAATTTGTAATATCATCACATTGGAGTTAATACCAAAACATGTTTTGCTCATTTAAATTATTTTTTTCCCATGAAATTACTGAACTGATGCCTGGATCAGATGTCTCCATTTAATTTGGTGTAACTACACTTCCCTCTAATAATGCGTGAAAATATCAATGACAATAAATACAATTTAAGTGCTTTGTCACATCATCCAACTTAATCATATGGCTATAAATATATCATGAATGATTTAAATCACATTGATTGAGCTCATCACTAAAAAAAAAAATGTTAACCCTCTGGATAGCCATGAAATTTTAAGTATGGAGTGGGAAACATGATTTGGGCCTCTTTGATTTAAATATTTTTAATATCTTACCACTATCCCAGTAGGTACTGTATGAGTCAGCTTTACCTTTTGTTTAACTTACCATTTGCTCTTGATAGCTTATAATCTTGCTAGATGTAGCTGAACCAGGACAGTACTAGAAAAGCATTGAGCTTATAATAAGAATACAATCTGTGATTTTTCTTCACTGTAAAAACAAATGCTCTACAGAATTTCTGTTGGGTGACAATGGATTTGGCAATGGATGGTGATGGTAGCACAACATTGTGAATGTAATTAACACACTGAGTTACATACTTGAAAGTGACTAAAACAATTAATTTTAGCTTGTATGTATGTTCACAAAAAGAGTGAACCCTAATGTAAACTATGGACTATAGTTAATAATGTAATTAGTATAATATTTTTTCATCAATTCTAACAAAAGTACCACACTAATGCAAAATATTAGTAATAGGGAAAACTGTGGGCAAGGTGTTTATAGGGGAACATTCTATTTTCTGCATGATTTCTCTGTAAACTTACAACTTGCTCAAATAAAAAAATTAATAAAATAAAATAAATGCCTAGAAAGGTACATACAAGCATTGTAAACATTTTGTTCTCTCAGATCGAATTGTAATTTCCAGAAAAGAAAACCACAGTCAAATCAGAGGTTCTTAACTGAGTTTCAGTGTGTGAACCCCTGACAGCCTATGTTAAATTTTGTGTGTATATTTTTGTGAAAAGGAGACCCATACTTTCATCAGAATCTCAAAGGAATTGGTGACTTTAAATAAAGGGGGAGGGGGCCTTTGTTAGCTACTATAAATAGAGGAAAGTGAGGTCCAGGTGGGGAGAGACCCCTTAGCTTCTAATACAGGTTTTACATAACACGTACAGAACCACGATGACACATAGAGTCTAACACTGTACCCTGAACCCTCATATCAGCTCTGGGTGGCAGACCTGACTCCATTTTGCAGGTGAGAAAAGTAATGCTCAAGAGATTAACAAACTTGTCAAAGTTCCACAGCTAATAAATGTGGAAGCAAGATGCTGGGAACGAAGGCATCTAAACTGATCCTCACTGGAGCTGCAAACACAAAGTGCTTATGTTAAGTAAATCTGTAAAGGTTTAAAGGGTCTTAAAGTTCTCCCAACCCACCCCCATAACCTCCCCACAAGGCCACCTCGAATATGACCTTTATTTTCCATTTCCCTTCCAGCCATTCCCTTTCCTGGCACTATACCTCCCAATGGTAGAAATGCCTCTTCCTCAGTGCCTTTTCCTGCCCACCCTCCCAGAGGTCTCTCGTCGCTTCTTCACCTCTCACTATGGACTACTAGGGACTTGCTAACCAAAATAGAAAGAAGAACGCATTCCATCCTCTCCCGCCTATCTAGGTGTTTAAATGCCAGAGCTATCTTCCAGCTACCCCATGACCATCATGAACACGGACGCAGCTGTCAACAGAAGAGCGGAAAACCAGAAAGTCCCTGTGAGTCTGACCTGACAGAAGACAGGTTTGTCGCTGGACTCCAAGTCGAAAATAGAACATCCACCACTCAGAAGGGCACGGGGCACTTTCCACGCTTATCTCCAAGCCCTCCAGCAGTGACATGAGATGCACTGAGCACTTGATGGAATGAAATGTACAATCAGCGAAATGCCTTAGAAATAACTTCTTTTTCGACAGGCTGGCCAAGGGCAAGATGACCATGAATCCATGAGGTCGCATGAGCAAGTGCTGAGCTTCCACGCTGATCACAAATCTCAGACAGGAGAAGGGCCCACGCAGCGTCTTTCCCAAACCAAGAGCTACTCCAATCGCCCCATTTTACAGATGCGCAAACTTGCTCTCTGCTTCACATCAGCATGCTGCCCCCTTCAAGAGGCAGCTGGAGTAACTTGCGCTGAAGCTTTGGTGAATGTATTCCCTTCTCAAGATGTCAGGATCCACCACACCCACCCAGACACTGCACCAGCAGTTCTCTCTACTTGTCTCCTTATTGTTTGTGGTGGCCCTAAGTTTCAAGAGATCTACATCTGACTCAATCATATGACTTTATCAGCTGCCTCACGGATAGTGAAATAACCCCATGGTGCCAGGGTCTGTGGTTCTCTTTTTTAAATCTAAAAGAAAAATGTATTAATATCTCATCTTTTCACCTAACTCTCCCATCAAGCAAGATGAACAAGACAAATAGAAGTTTCCCTTCTTTTGAGGTACTGGGGTGGGGAAATGAACCCCGGACCTCGTATGTGAAGCCAGCACTCAACCACCGAGCCACGTAGGTTCCCCTGAGTTAGCTCCTTCGTTTGTTCGCTTGTTGTTTGGTTTTTTCGTTTTTTCAGGAGGCACCGGGAACCAAACTTGGGACTTCCCATGTGGGGCGCAAGCACTCAACCGCTTGAGCCATATCTGCTCCCAGACGGCTTAATTTTTGAAAGTCTGTTTGGCTTTCTAATTGAGGCATCACTTGAACTGAAATTTTACTTTAATCTAGAACTGTGCATACAAGAGCAATGAAACCCTTACATTAAACTCTGCACCTAACCAAGGATTTTCCACCCTTTAGTTTCCCAACAGATAACCGAGTAAAAGGAAAACCCTTAGAGAGCAGGAAAGTAGGAAAAGCTATATGATATATAATAGTAACTTGGACAGCACTCACAATTCAAACCTAACCTAGAATGTGCAAAAACTACTAGACTTCTCAACCACCTGAAAAATTTAACAAAGACCAGATGACTTCCTACCAGCTCACAACCGGCTCCAATACCCCTAATGCAGACACTCCCACAGCAACTCAGACAGCTGTCTCATGGACGGAGCATGCAAACCCGGCCACTGCTGTGGGCAGAATAAGCAAACCACCTTGTGCCTTTATGAAACAAGTTAACAAAACACAGATCTATTGGGCCTAAGGCCACCAGATGCCTGCAAAGTTGTAATTACAGGAATTACAACCAACTATGAAATCCAGAGGGTGAATCTCATCGATGGGCCCCAAGAAGTCCAAAAGGGTGACATTTGGCAGCCACCTCAAAAATCGTGATCATCTTAATCTCTCCCAAATGAACATCTACGTGTCTGTACTGATGTAAATAAATAAATGATAAATAAACGGGAAGGGAAGCTCCCCATTTATTCCAATTAATTCCAGTTAATAACTGTAGAAGGAAGGATCAAAACCGAAAACCACCATTAGAATTCCCCAGTAATAATGGTTGTGAGCAGGAATCACCACTGGATGCCAAAATTAGCCACTGAAAGTTTGAAGAGAAACAGGGTTTTGTATAATCTGACAGTATCTCCAGAGATATTTTTACTTACAAAGGAAAAAACAGTAACTGTTAGCTTTACTGGTAACACCACCTTAACCAAGTGAGCAAGTGACACACTGAGAAGGGAATAACAACAACAAAAAAATGCATACCCTCAACCTAATCATGAGAAAATGTCAGACAAACCCAAATTGAGGAAGCTTCTATAACAGGGATCTGTAAACTATAGCCCATGGGCCACATATGCCTATTTTCATAAATAAAGTTTCGAAAGTGAAGTTTTATTTCTGAAACAACTCTACTACAAGGGTAGAGGTGAGCAATCACCAGAGACCATATGGCCTGCAAAGTCAAAAATATTTACAATCTGGCCCTTTACAGAAAAACTTTGTTGAGCCCTATTCTACAAAAATAACTGGCCAGTACTCTTCACAAGTGTCAAGGGCACGAAAGACAAGGAAAGAAAGAGGCCCTGTCCAGAGTGGAGGAGACTGGGGAGACATACAATCAAACGCCATGTGCAAGCCTGGATTGGCTCCCAGAGCAGAAAACAGACCTTGGTGGAAAAACTGGTAGAATTTGAATAAAGTCTGTAATTCAGTTACTAGTATTGTACCTACATTCGCTTCTTGTTTTTGATAAATGTACCACAGTTATGCAAGACACTGCTACCAAGGGAAGCTGGGTGAAAAGGACACAGAACTCTCTACTGTTTTTGCAAATTTTCTGTAAGTCAAAAATTATTTCAAAATAAACAGTCTTAAAAAAAAGAATTGTGATGAACTCCTGAGCCTGCTCTGAGGCTGAGAGGGAGCTAGCAGTCTCGACAGGCACAGCAACCATCTCTAGACTGGCACCAACCTTCCAAGGTTTTGCTTTTATGGGGCTTTAAGGCAGCAGTAAAAATAATTCCAATGTCACAAGACTTCAGGCCAGTGCCCTGAAGGCAGAAAGCATTAGCAGAGAGGATTCCTTGCTGCAACCAATACAGCCTTCAAACATATTCAATAGTTTGGGGATCCCTGTACTTAAGTGTGAAGTACTAAACAAGAGGATGAACTAGAAATCTAATCTCTCCCATGCCATCTCTTGAAGCTGAAACCAATCCTAAAAGACAAGTGGATGTGAAGATCTTCTTGGAAGTGTCACCCATGACATGGGGGATGGGCAGGGGGAGATTAGGTACAGACCCCACTGCAGAGGAGACAGGGAGTAGAGGGAGATAGTATGTCCCTGGGAAGTGAGCGCTCAGGGCCAGTGCTCTCACCAGCTTCTCGCCAAGCCCTGAGAAGGGAGTGAAATGCCTTCAGCGGAGCTGTCCCCCTCGCTCTGCTCACAAGTCAGTGAGGAATGTGTGAGAAGGTACACCTGCTCTTCTCCCATCAAGCCACTGTCCACTCTCTCCCAGACAAACACATGCCACACAGACTTAAGACTTTTAGTGAATAATAAATGATAATATAAGTAACATAAATAATTACAAATAGATAGATTAGAATCAGAGATCAAGATTGTAAGAATGAAGTGGAAAGAAGAGGGAAGCAAAGGAAGGGGTACAAAAGAGCAGAAAGGAAAGGTGTGTGTGCATCTCCCCTGTGCAAGAATCAGCCGTGCAACCTGACCGAGAACCACCCGCCTCCCTTCAGCTGTACTGATCACCTCCAGTCTAGGTGAACCAGTCTGGGGTGAAGGGGAAGGTCGCATCCAGCCAGGAGGGAAAGGTCACTGGGAGCCTCCCCAGCCACCCCCTCCTGGCCCCCAGGTGAGCTGTCGCCGTGCCCGGCCATGTGACGGTGTCCTGGAGCCCAGGCTGGTTGTCCATGCGTGTCGGTCTGAGCGCTGGCCAAACACCCGTGGCAGATCCTGGATCACAGCTGAACACGCGACCCAGAGGGGCCGGCCGGGGCCATCCATCATGCCGAGCCGGGGTGAGCAGTAAAACAGATGAAGCTTGGAGAACAGAGGCTCCGACCACCCTTTCAGCTGACAGTGCTCCTCCCCCTCGTCCTCCTCCCCCACTCAAGAGAAATGAACCCCGGAGATGGGGAAAAAAACAGGCAGTGGCCGGTGCCATCTGGAGACAGAAGAGGAGGCGTTTTATGAATGGGCCATTTGGACAGGAAAACAGCCCTCAGCGCCATTCCACAGCCTGTACCTTCCCTCCCCCACCCCTGAAAATTCTTTCGGCTCCATCTGCTCGGAAGGAGGCAACACACCCAAAGAACAAACCCACCAACCATTCCCGGCTTCCGCCCCCACAAGAACATTCCAGTGGTTTTGCCAAACAAAATGCTCAACCCACAAGCAGCCTGCATGACAACAGGTGCCCGGTTTTAATGCCACCACTCACAATTTCTGGATTTCATTGTTTTTAATCAGCTTATATAATTGTTTTTAAAGTCATTTAAAAACAGTGCTGTTCTACTATACCCTGCTCTCAGCAGACATTTCAGAAGAGGAAGCTGCGGGCAGGGGGGCAGGCAGTCCAGAGACACAACTGAGCTGGTGGCGCCCTCGGAGCACCTCTGGCATGAAATGACATGAGCTGTGAATGACAATCACCAAATGATCGACTCCATGGCCATGTGCAGACTGAGCCTGTCTGCCTGGACAGGAAGTGTGTCTGCATGTGCCTCAGTCTGTCAGAGCCGGAGGAAAACAGACCTGCCTTCCAGCCCTCGGCTAAACCCTCTCTCAGAAAACAGCCAAGCTGCAGCGGGACAGACCTCCAGGCTTCCGCCTTCATCTGCCCAGTCTTAACACCTCATCTTTGGAGAAGAGCCGAGGGTTCACAAAGTACTTTCACATAATTACATTTTATTTTCTAAACAACCCTGTGAGGCAAGCACCAAGATGTCAGGAGTCATAGGATGAGCTCAACTGAAGAAGTATGATAAAAGAAACCACAAGAGTTATTAGTAAGAAAAATGGTAGCAGCAGTGAACATTTACTGGGCACTTAACTATGTGCCACGTACAATGCTAACCACATACACAGCCTTTACTCTCGTCCCAGCCCTGCAAAGAAGAGGGGAGTATTTATAGATGCAAAACTGAAGATCCATTTTATAGATATGAAAAACTGAGGCTCAAAGAAACCAAGTTTCCTGCCCAAGTCCACATGGCCACTTAATAGAGGAGCTTGGATATGAACCCAGACCTGCCTGCCTGGCCACTTTAAGAGTCTCCTTGTCACTAAATATGGGTTGCTCCAGTGTGAACTCATCTGTGCTGCAGGCCTGAGTGAGTGTTAATCAGGTCACTCACGAGTCGGTGGTATTGCCGAGCCTGGAACTTTCGGACTCCTGGTCCGGTGCTCCTTCTACAGCATCACGCCATGAAAATGTCACATCTTAAGTAGGAAGTGATTCTACCCCAAACATTCTGCTGTCCACTTCTTCTCAAATTGAAAAAACCCTTAAAGTCATCAGGCTCAACTCCCTCGTATTCTAAACAAGGAAACCAAGACTCAAAGAAGCCAAGCTCACTGACCAAGGGAGCTGGCAGCAGGACAGAGAGTAGGACCCAGACTCCTTGGCCTTCCACACTCAAGGGTGCTTTCCAGAACCAAGTTGCATCTTACCAGAAATGAACAATGAGGCAGAAGTCACACAATCAGACGTTTACCCCTGGGTGATCCCAATTCAGGAGGTCCTTTCTCCAGTGATGCTGTCGATGCTACTTTAAAAAAAGGGGGAAAAATTACAAGAAGATTCATGGGGCTCAGCATGACCATGGACTCAAATGTGTCTTGAAATAGAATTCCATTTAGTAACACCCTTATGGCCAATTAATGACAAATTAATATATTTAAATACCTTAACACCTAAAACATATTTTTTTGCATAA
>JAQZBX010053611.1:0-18842 GCA_029593785.1 Cabassous unicinctus | reverse complement strand
AAATGTCATTTAGCCATGCAAGCTGATGACATTTTCAAAATGCATATATAGATTTATTCTATTAAGCGAGTGTATTCTAATTCTCAAATATTTGGCCCCAAACCTGCCAACTTCAAATTTCTGTTTGACTTTCCTTTTAGAGGAAGATAAAATGTCAAAATAAAGATCTCTGGAGACCCTCCCAGATGTTCAAATGTGATTATGCTAATATATAACCCAAGAAAACTTCTTTTGATCTCAACATTTTTCAAAAGTGAAAATATTCACCAATCCATTAAATTTTAATAAAAAATATTAGGATTCTTGCCCTCTAGAATGTAGATGAATAATTTTCAGCATCAGTTATGTTAGCAATTTAGTATTTTGGAAATAATAGCTTTAACTGGATGGCCTGACTCTCAGCTACAAATAAGGTGACTCTGTGTCAATGGCAGGAACAATTGAGTTCAAAGAAGATGTAACAAAAGATGGACAGCTCTCTGGGCAGTGTGTCTAGAGTATTTGAAAGTGTTTTTGCTGCCAGCAGTTCTGCTTGGTTTTAATTCTTTTCTTTGTTTCTGCATTCATCTAGGACAAAGGATCCCATTTCTTACATTTAATTAGAGCTTAAAAGGAATTAAACCAGTTTGTTCATAGAAAGCCTTGATCTTCTCTTCATGTATGCTCTGAGATCATGGACTCTTGCTTCCTGAAAACTGTCAGTTGAGTGTGGGCTGGATACAGGGTTGAGGAAAGTGGACCTACAGTAAGTTACGGCTTTGTTGGTCACCATGAAAATCTCAGCTCTCCACTTTGGAAACTTGGGGTTCTGGACCACTGTAAAATGGGGGCTGGCGATATATAAGACAGGCACTTCAAAGACCAGGTGCCAATATAGATACAAAACTCCAGCTGTCCCAAGTTACTTGTTCAATGTATGTTATGTACTTAAAACCATTTACAATTTTTATCACCCTGTCTTGTGAGTCTATATGTCAAATATGATGATGCCATATTTCTATGGATTAAGACCAAAAGTGCTCACAGTCATTACAAATGAATCCCCTTATTTTGTCTCTTTATGAAATGCTAATGGAAATGTGGGGGGAAGATATATATTGAACCCTAATAAATACATATAATGGCCACATTGGGATTTCAAAGACCAATAAAATTTAGGGGAAAATTAGGTACCTAAAATATTAACCATTTATTACCATAATTTCATTTGAAAACATAACACAAAATGAAGAAGTGACTGATTAAAGGAAAGTATTATAATATACACTCCAACATCCATTTTTCCCCTCATTTCATCAAGGATAGGTGAGCACTTTGCAGTAATGGCCCTAGAGTGGCTCTTGGGAAGCCATAGTTCATACAAACCTTTAGTATTAATAACCTAACTTCTAGACAACCAGAAAAATGAAAGTGGAATTACGAATAATGCTTATACACCTTAGTTAAGCAAACACATCCATATGCCATACTTAAATCTGCCTCTTTACTTGAAAAACTCTCCTTTCATATTTTCTGAAAATGTCCCAAATTAAGAGACTTATTTTATAGCCTAAAGAACTACTTTATCCATCTGTCGTTTTCCCCCCTTAGCCATTACATTATTTTTCTTAACAAATCATGAGCTTCAGTGCCCAAATTCA
Source organism: Cabassous unicinctus (assembly GCA_029593785.1). NCBI lineage: Eukaryota > Metazoa > Chordata > Mammalia > Cingulata > Chlamyphoridae > Cabassous > Cabassous unicinctus. Next base: position 17,202 of record JAQZBX010053611.1, on the reverse strand, counting down.
AGTGTGTTGTTATTTTCCATCATAGAAATTTGTTGTGTTGAAAATCAGTACAGATGTGTGTGGATAGTATAATCTTTTCCAAGGTGACTTCTAGAATAAATCAGATCTAAACAGCCATGCAAGTGTCATTCCTCTACATAAAGAGTTACCCAAACAAGCTTTTATCTGGAGTGATTATGTTAGATTATTTTAGATTTACAAATCATGAATGCAGTCAGAAAGGTAGGTTTGTAAATGAAACATACAAGGATCTTCCAAGTGCTATGTGTCCTTCCAACACTGAAAAAGTACTTCCCACTAACTTTTACTACATCTTGGGGTTCTTTGGATGCAAGCCCCACCCAAGAAGGGTGAAAGCTTTCAAATACTACTGAAATAGCCTTGCAATTCCTATTGATTGCCGTCCCTGCAGCTCAGAGACCTTCAATACATGTGTTGTAGAGGCAGTAGGGATTAGTGCTTGGGGTTATTTTGAATAAGCTGTCCTGGCCCTCTGGGCTGTTGCTTTGTGACTTTTGGTCCCAATAAAATACTCTATTAGAAGGTTTGCTCACCCTCTAAACATTATCTGTGCAAATGTAAGAGAAAAATAAAAAGTTTTAAGTTTGCAATATAATGTAAGTGTTCTTCCAGAACTTGGTAACATAAACTAATAAAGAAAATCGTAAACCCCTACATTTCTTTTGAAATTACTAAATGAGTTCTATCCAAACCTGAGTTGGAAAAGAAGTCGTTAATTAAGAACTCACTTTGTAACATCGGTTTTAGTGGAAGTTTAAGAAAATGTAAAAAAAAAATACAAAAACATGGGGAAGAATTTCTCTTGGAAAAATCACTCAACTACAGTATCTCTGAATTATAATGTATGTACATGGAAAAAGACTGATTATAAAGCTTGTTGAAAATGTGTTCAATGATATAATTAAAGAATACTATTCATTAAGGTTTAACATGAATAATAGATTGCCCAGAGAACGAATGAGCTTCTGTTTTAAGACTTCCTTGCCTAACAATTATGAAATTTTACTGCTTTCTACCTGGTATATCAGCTTAAGTCACTACAGGGCAATTCGCGGCATGATTAAAACCAATAAGGACATGTGTATGATTATGCAAATCCCATATTTTTTTTTCTCATTCCCATTTTTACTGTGTTCTTTTACACATGCAGCACTGATATTTCAGGAACTGGTAAAAAGGGGTAATAGAAATGAATGAAGTCTAATTTAAAGTCACAAATGAATAAACATAATCATTAAACAGGACAATATTCAGCTTAAAAGTAGACGGAAATCCCTGTAAGGATTCCTTACAGGAATTCCTGGAAATCCTTATCAGGCACTTGGAAAAGAATACAAGTTAAGACTTTTTCTTTTCAGTATTGAAGCTTGTGGATGTTACAAACTGAAAAGCAATGGCTTTGGCAGAGTTCAAAAGAATTTCACTTACAAGGAATAGAATTTTTTTCATTTTGATTTAAATTTTCCACTATTTTTATCCTTTAATTTTTCCTTCTTTATTGCATAGTCTTTTTTTTTTCCCTTGAAGAATTTGAGGATGTGACACTTGAGGGACACTTGTTGAAGCAAGTGTCATAATTTCTGGATAACAGAAGTTGTATGTAAGAGCATGATTATGTAACAGATGTGTGTGCATATTTTTTGGCTATTTTTTGTTTGCCTTCTATGATGACATCTCATAATTCAGAGCATAAGTGAATGAAGAAGCCTTCAGAGATGTACTCTCGTGCTCCTCAAGATGTGGGCTCTGGGTCTTCAGAGATGTCATTGTCACAATGTCCATAGGGATTATTCTTTTGTGCCCACATTTGAATAAAGCTCCTGTAACTGTCCCTACAATCCTTTACTCATTTGATGAACACTGGAGTAAAGCAGGGTACTAGTTGTTGGTGAGGATACTTAGATCCTAAATCTTGCTTGATGGCTGTGGATCTCTGGGCAAGTTCCTCACCCAAACCTCATTTTCCACATTTACAAAAGAGGCAGTGCTGGCGTTCCTATGTCAAATGGTTCTTGGCAGGATTAAAGGAATCTATGTAATGTGTGGTGTGGGAAACCATTGGATCCAAAGACCCCTTGATATGCATCTTGGGGTGAACAGATGACAGCTGCTCTCTAACTCACTCTCCAGCCTTGTGCAACTTTGCGAACAAAAAAGTATGTGAGTTGTGGTACAGGGAAAAGCAGAATGCTAGCAGAATTCCTGCGAAACGTGTGTTTCCTAAAGAATTAATCCTACTTGCTGTTTACTTTTATAGATGATTGAAAATGACATGAAGTTTAGTGCGTCTGCTGAGAAGGGGACATTGGACTTACACGTCATTGTTGAATTTACCTCTAATGGTATAAAGCATTCATGCTGGTCTGCCATCTTTTCTTAACCGGGGATGGATTAAAAGGAAGCAGAACAATTCCCATTTGAAGAATTTTCCTGACAGTCCTCATAGAGCTTAGCTGTGAGTTCCAGCTCGTCCCTTTGTCCTCCCATTCTTCCATGTCAACTAGATTTTTCTGGGGACCTTGGTTGGTTCATATATTTCTAGGGTGACCAAGTCATCTGAGTTTGCTCAAGAACTTTCCAGGTTTAGCTCTGAAAGTCTTGTATCCCAGGAACCTACTACCTAACTATCCACCTACCTGGGTAACTAACTACCCATCTACTTACCACCCACCCACCTACCTACCTATCTAATTACAAACTTACTTCCCATCCACCTACCTATCTAATTACATGCTTACTTACCCACCCACCTACCTACTCACTTATATATTTATATTTTATGCTCCAACATTGAAAAAGCTAAAAATAGGGATTCTGTGCCTGCTGTGTTCATATTACAAACATCACCTCTGCTTTTCGCTGCTTTCCCAATTAACGGAAATAACATGACAGTGGCTAATCAACGCTTCCCTCCCCCTTACATTTGCTTCTTTGATTGACTTTCAGCTAGGAGTTATGCTATCATAAGATGTACATTTAAATTCAGATCTGAACTCAGGATAGTTCAATGTAATTAAATTGAGTAGACTATTTCATAGCTGAATTGCATCACAATGAAGTAGTTAATTTTCATGTATATTAGTTTATATGTATAAACATAGCTATGAGAGAAAAGTATAAAACTATTCTTTAATTTTGTTACTGATATTGGTCTTTAAAAGCCTTCTGAATATATGTTAATTTCTGATAAAGTGGTACATGTATAATATAGTCGGATATGTAACAGATTTATTTTTAAGAATAAATACTACTGATTCATCTTATAAAATAAAGTTATTTAACTACATTTTTGCCATTCATTTCAACAGTTCCTACTCTGTGCTACGTGCTGTGGATAAAAATGTTTTTAGTGAAAAGCTTACGATATGGTAATGGACTTCTAAATGGATGACTAAAAGGGGCTACAATACTTTCACAATATGGGGGAGAGGCTAAAAGACTCTAATGCAAATTGATTGTGTACTATTGATTTTATTCTATAATCATATTTAGGCTGTTGGGAAAAAAAAGCATTTTGGACTAACCTGTAAAATCCGGGGAACTTTTGTAGGTCCCCTCCTTAGCTCTCATTTTTCATGACCTAATACAGGGTTTCATAAACTATCTAACTACAGCTAACCATAAAATCTGGCCCTCTGCCTGTTTTTATGAATAAAGTTTTATTGAATAAGCTATGCTCATTTTTTATATATAGTCTATGGCTGCTTTCATGCTACAAACATAGAGGAGAATAATTAAAACAGAAAATATATTGTCTGCAAAACCTAAAATACATACTACATTGCCCTTAACAGGAAAAGTTTGCCAACCTCTAACTTGGTGGATCAAGTAATCAACTACTTAAAATTCATCAGGGTTTCCTTAGAAACAAACATTGGTTTTCTATGGGAAATGTTCTGCTTTGGTTTTCTAATTCATGTTTTTACTTATGTGATGGGTTGTTTGTGGAGATGCTAGTTTCCACCATATCAATTACACACGACTGGGAATTTGGTCTAAGCTTTGGATTGTCTACTGGTTGAAATACAATTTTGAGTGAATCTGTTGACTGAGAATTTCAAGAATTGTGGAAGACAACTCTAAAGAAGACCAGAAGCAAAATGACCAGGGTCTTCCTTTCTCCCAAAAGACAAACTGATAATTGGGAAAGGCATGAAAGAAGTATCTGAGAAAAAGGAGAAAATGGATAATTACATGCCTTTATATTATAACCTTCTCCCCACTTTCTTCATACCTCTTTGTTATATCTGCCTTGATGTTCTGCTGGTGCCTCTATGTTCAAATCCAAAATCAACACCTGCCCTTTGGATTTTCTTCCTTCTGTGTTTGTTATCACCAAAAAATAATTAGTGAATTATTTTTTATATCTCTAATTTTTATATCTCTTCAGAGATCCTTGATTCCTCCTCCTAATTTAGTTTCAGTAAGCATTTTTGGAATTGAACTCTTCCATTATATTATTCCAATAATTTTCTCTCATTGATTTGTGAAATTAAAGATTCACAGCCTTTAGCTTCTGAGTCCAAAATTTTGAAGATAAATGATGCGATGCTAATTTTCCAGTAGCTGCTTCACATGATTCTCTTAAATCTGATTGGAACCTTTGGTCAGACCTCACTGCTCCAAGGAGCAGGAATAATGTAGACCATCAAGCTCCTTAGGAATTTTCAGCTGTCCCTTTCCTGAACTTCCATCAGAGAGGGTTCCCTTGGAAGCCACTATAGATTTTCCTGTCACTTCCTTTATTTATTCAAGAAGTCCAAGATGCTCTGACCTCTGCATCTCATGAGGTTCTACAGATTCCCTTATCTGATCACATTTCTCTAAAACTTCTGGAACCTTCCTCTTGACTTCTGGAACTCAGAGTCCCACAGTGACATTTTCTTAATCCTCAATACTTTTTGTATATTTATCTTCTTGCTCTCACTGAAAGCTTGGCTCTTCCTTGAGGACACCTGTTTGTCAGCAGCACTCTCCTTTCCAAACCTCTCATTGCTTGGCTTGGAGATGGGGTAGTGTCCTTCTGCCTTTTTACTGGCTTTTTCAGAATCTCCTCCTCCAAAAAATCCAGCTGTAGAGCTCTTGACACCAGATCATACAGCTCTCTGTTCCCCTCCTGGTTAGAGTCATTGAAGGACTCCTTTGTTTGACAATGTTAACAGAGGACTCAAAGAATCTACTCTTGCTTTAGTAATTGGAGATTTCAAAATCGAGGTCAATCAGTCATTTTCAACCCTAGGTTCATATTGAAATCTCCAGGGGAGCTTTATAAAATAACAAAGCCTGGTCTCTATTCCTAGAAATTTTGATTCCATTGTGTTGGGAAGTGGGCTGTGTGCTTTCAAAAGCTTCCTAAGTAAATTAAATGAACTCACAGGGTCTAGAACCACCAACTTGAACAAATTTTTCTCTTCCCTACTCCTTCTCTTCACTGATACCTCCAGTTTTAATTATTATACTCCTGATCACCACTTCTGATCTCTTCATTTCACTTTCTCACACCTACAATTTTTAGATTTAGCTCTGCCAGGACCTAAATCCACTGATTCTTTATTTTCTTTCTTTCTTTCTTTTTTTTTTTTGCTATTTGTTTCCCCTCTCCCCTTACTTTGTTTCAATCACATGTTCCATCATAATATCCCTGCTTTACATTCATCAGTTCCTCCCTCAACCTTCTCTCCTTTCTTATTCTCCCTTGTTTGGAAAAACAAATGCACTGACTCATACTTTTGTTTAGAATAAATTTGGGATATTAAATCACAGTGCTTTAAGCTAATAAAAGTTTATTTCTACCTCTTGTGTAGCTTTCTGTGGTCTTGACAACTCTTCAGAGCAACTATCTTCTGGGCAGATGGAAGCTTCACTATTGTGTAGCTGAGTAATCTAGAACACTTGGTTTCAAACTCTATGGAAAAGAAATAAGTCTGAATAATTGTACATGGGCTTCATTACACACATTTCATTGGTGAGAAATGGCTACATGGCCCCATCCAACAACGAGTTACATTGCTGATACGTGCAATGTCCATGTGCTTGGATATTCATTCTTGCATACCAATAAGGTTGGTCTCAGTATTGTTGACCCCATTTTGCTGGCCAGGAGTTGAAGGTCAGAGTAGTTTTCTAATTTGCTCACACTTCACCACCATTGAGAATGACAAGATGTGAACAAAGGTTTCCCTGACCCCCAAAATGAGCTCTTCCCCTACAATGGAAAAATAACCCACTCCAGGAAAGGATGTCAACATGGGCCATAGGTGTAATTTGGAGACCAGCGTTGTGTTCATGCTTCATGAATTATTAACATATGCTCTTTAATTTTCAAAGTATTCAGAACTGGCTTTCTCTATGATTTCCACAGCTTCTGGTTGTCTAATCCTGTCATTCATTCTTATTGTTTCCCTAATCAAGGACGGCATCGGAATTTTGCCATCAGCCCTATGACCATCAAAACATAATCACCTGCTCTCTCTACCTAGAGGAGCCCGTGTCAAATCTCGGTGCGTGTGTCTGCCTTCTCTCCCATTTCTCAGCAAGCTCTGTTCTTTCCCCCCATTTCTCAATAAATTATTTTTACTGGCCTAAACACAAAACAAAACATAATCACCTAAGATATAATAAACCAACATGATTTTGGTTTGGTGAAATATTAATTCAATATGCTAGCATTAGAACAAAACCTCTTCTTTTAACTTTGTTCAATACTCTTGCCAACCAGTTGAAAAAATACAATATAAACTGATGACTTATTTTGTTTCTTAAGACCTTAAGCCTGGACATATTAGGCCAGCCATGGTAAATAAGTCTTGAATAAAACAGCTGAAAGATTTTATTTCCATTTAAATGACCAATATTCTCTTTGCTTGTTCTCCTGATCTCAGTGAGCTAATATTACACTTGCCAACAAACAATGTTTTAGGGATTATGAGCTCTTTATTCTGATGATCCCTTCCCTCCTAGGAGCAGAGTGGGAGCTAGGCACAGACTCCTTAATGCTGGTGCTTACAATATGTGGATTTGCTTTCTTTTGATGCATGTTGGTTTTAGTTGCATTTAGCTTTTAGCAGAAACAAAACCCAGCGATAATAAAATTCATCTACCAATGCATTTGGGAGAGAGGCACTCCCAAAATCAATTTCAGCTAGTTAAAACATCATCAGTTGCATTAGATAGATCACTAACTATGAATTAAATTCTCCTCCTTGCAGTTTGTCCTAGGGAATTGTTTGGAAATGCAAATTCAGACCTTTAAGATTGTGGTCTGGGACATTCTGTAACCCTGGATTGAAGCTGAGTTCTTCATACTTAAAATATTACATTTTTAGAAACATTGCCAAATAAAGGGATGGGGTACAAATTGACTCAGAAACAGCAAGTTACCTCAACCCGATATCCTGAACAAATGGTGAATATTTCATGAAGTTAAAGGCACCCAGCATCCATTAAGTGCAGTTGAACTTTCAGCAGCATGAGAGACTCTGGTCTTCTTATAGAAACTCTAAATATGGTACTTGTAGACTTAGTGCTGACATATCGTTTTGTTCAGAAGAGCATAAAATGGTAGGAGTTCAAAGTTATGCCAAATGGGTGTGCACGTGGATTCTAAAATGATGCTTACTAATCTATTTCTCTGTTTCCAAGTTGGAAAATAAAAATTTAATTTAAGGCTGCCATGGTGCAATGAGCAAGGCTGAACTCTAAACCCAAGTGTTACCCTTGCTCTCTTTGTCATCATAGACAAGCCAACGATCTCCAGGTCTTAAGAAACAAGTTCTTGATCTTAATGTCAAGAACTCACCTCCACTGGGATTCTTGATAAGCGTCTGAAGCTTAATATATTTGTGATAGATCCAATTACGAACTTGACAAAAGACATGCTCTTCATCATAATTCTCATTCCTGTAGGTGTGAGCCCATTTTTCATTAGTACCCTTTGAATAAGTATTATTAGTTAGGGAATGGACTCATTTGTGAATAGCATCTTCTAAGATCCTATTGAGGTGTGGCTCAACTGAGGCAGCATTTGCCTTCCTATGGTCTTTAGTCAGAGTAATATTTTCAAAACATGAGTCAATCCCAGTCTCTTCTGTTCTCAAAACCCTTCAATGATTCCCACTTCACTTTGAGTGTGCAACAAGTTCTCATGCCTCCTAACACTCCTCCAACTCTGACCACGTTGCTTTCCATTTCTCTTTGCCAGTCCCTGCTTTCTGTCTTCCAGCCACTCTTTGAATTCCCTCTCTGCAGCTCCTTGAGTGTGACAGCCCAACACCAGCCTCAAGACTTTTGCCTCCCATTTATGTCCCTTCTGCCTTGCATGCTCAGTTCCCAGCTATCTTGCATGGTCTGCTTTCTCTCTTCCTTGAGTCTGCTGAGATCTTACGTTTTCAGAGGGAGCTTCCCTAATCACTCGTAGAAAAAATCTCCTTCTATCACTCCTTGTCCCCAGATACCCCACTCCAAAGCTTCTCACTTGGTTTTCCTTCAGTCGTTACCATTAACTGCCATATTACTTATTTATTTGTTCATTATCTATCTCCTGATACTAGAATGTAAGTCCCATAAGAGATGGACTTTAACTTTATCTCTCCTGTGCAATACTGTACTTCAAATATGTAGAAGAGTACTCAACATATGATAGGTACTCAATAAATATTCTCAACATGGTTCAATAGGAGATTTAATTTGCTAATATTTAAATGCACATTGAAATGAAAAGTACAAGTTCTAAGGTTAAATGGTTTAATTGCTTCTTTTATAATCACACAACAATTTGCTTTTACTAATTTGCTGTCAGCATAAGCTAAAGGTGAGACCACTTAATATTGATTAGTCTTAAATTTGTCACAGAGACTCTATCCATGAATGGAACTAGAGATGATGTTTTTCCTCCTAGTGAAAAAAAAAACATTGAATTTCTCTTACCAAGAAGGGAAAACAAATGTATCTTTTATTTTGGGTTAATATTTGGGTTAATATGAGTACCATTATTTGTGCTAGCCCATCATTCTCAAGCTATGTAGCAAAGCAAACCAAAAACAAAACTAAAATTTCTCCAAACTTATCTACTTGGTAATTTTTTTTTTTTTTCTCTGAAGCGGTGATCAGAGCCTTTGGTAGAACTTTCAGTGGATTCTTGTAGGATTGATTTGGAGTGATGGATCCCTTTTGTCCCCAAATATTTAAAACACTGAGTCACAAGGAAGGGTGGCTAGCAACCCAAGAAGAAAGATAATTTCTTTATCAAGGACTCTGGCAGAAAATTAACAGTGTGGGTTTAGATTCTCCTGGCTTGGGTTGCTGGTCCATCCCCAAGTCAACTATTGAACCAACCTTTGGGACTTAGAAGGACAGCAAAGCAAATGCTAAAAACAAATGCTTCCCCTTGTGGCCAGAAGGGAGTTATAGCCTCAGCTTCATTCAAATCTAGTCAATGATTCCCTCCAATGAAAGATGGTCCTCTATGGGAAAGGGTGAAGCAGAAAACTTTGATACCTCTTCTAGAAAAATGCCACAGTAGAAATATATTTATTATTTTCATTATGAAAGAGTCCCCTTTCATATAATCTGAATATTTGTAGGATTAATAAAATGACCATTGGGTTTACAATTTCTACTACAATGTAGTAATAGCACACCTAAGTTTGGTGAATAAATTGCAATTTCCAAAGTGTTCTGTATTTCTTTGGGTTTGGGAGCTTTATGATTTTTTAATGTTACATTTATACAGTTAAGAACTACCATTTATTAAAAGAACCACATAATCCTAGCTAACAGACTTCCTTCCCAGCTCAATTATTGTTTTCAATTGGAGGTTAGTGTTTAACATTAAAATTTAAACAGAATGTGTGAGCTGAGTTGGAACACCAGGTACCTGAATCTAGAGGATGTGAAAAAATGATAATAATGCAGAAACATAAACCCCACCATATCATAAAAAGAAGCCTTAAAAGCCTAAGTATTTAGCATTTATAGTATATTCAAAATGCAATCCCCAAAACAAAATGGTAATTTGTCCACTGTAAGTTTGGAAGCCCTTTCACTGTGTTTATTACTTGTTTCTCTCTGGGTCAGAACTTCCCAACAGTACCAATCTTCAAATAAACATCTTTAGAAACTTTAATTTGCATATGGATATTTGAAAAGATTTCATATTGTGACATGTCTTAGAGATAAAAATCACCCAAGTTGAAGTAATTGTACTTTTGTCTCCGTGAAGTTGGGCATGGTACTTTGCCCTCTTCTGATGCTCATTTGCTGCCCTTTTGTCTGTTATGTTAATGGGAATTTTTTTCTAAGTTCATTGTGGAAGAGGAAAACACTGTGGAAGCTGATATAAAGTCTTAATCTCCTGTGGTTAATAAGTTCCTAAGGTGTTTCAAGGTCTCGGGAAGGTTAAATTGTCACTTACATAGGTTATGAGTGGTTGGACTTGCCGTGCTAAAAATAAAAAATAAAGATTAGGAAAAAATTAATTTACTTAAATTAATAAACTATGTGGAATCAAACAGAAAAGAAGATGCCAATTAGAAGCATGTAAAACTATATTTATAGAGTCATTTGCACCTTTATGGGCAGATAATGAAGATGAGCCTGGAAGACAAATGCTCCAAGAGGAGCTGATGATGCAGTAAGTGAACATGTCAATTAATGATTTGAAGTGAAAGGAAATGGAGAGATTTCAAGCCACATGAGAGACAAATGTCAATTACCCCGGAAGTAAGGGGTCAACTCAATTGAAAATCAGTCTTAATGTATTGTAATAGTAATTAGTAGGAGCTAATGGTTGATCTCAATATCCCAAGTACTTTGATGAGTACATTAACGTGGTTGCTTTGTGGATTTGAGAATCCTTATTTACATCAAAAGGAACCAAGGGACAGGGATGATCAATAATATTCCCAGAGTGACATGGCTTAAAAGTGGTAAAATGAGAATAAGACTTCTGCCCCATGGCTTTATCCATGACACAGTAATAGTACAAATCATATCCCCATCTGGTTTGCCTTACTTATCAACACTTTCCTGTGAAGTAGCCCAGCTGTTGGTATTTTCTGTGGATACGTGCATTGATCATTGACACTCTCTATTGTAAAGAGTGACTTGAAAGCATATTTCTAATTCATTCCAATCCATTCAATATCCAGTCAATTTTTAAAAAAATAGAATCTTTATAAAATAAAATATCAGTTACAGGAAAAATCCAAATATTGCATATCCCTGTCAACACATTACAAAAAATTTGCTTAATTTTAAGAACTGATGGACATCTGGTCTTACGCAAAAATCAAAGTGTTTACAGTCAAAGTAATTGGCTGATCAACATGTGCTCATTTTGAAATATCTATTGCATGTTCATAATGATGTTTTGGTGATTGTCATTTATCACTGTTCTCTTTATTTTATCTGATGTTCCTTTATATAATTACAATATGTGTGTGTATGTTGTATATATTACACAATTATATTAGTCCCACTAAAAAGAAGTATAAATAAATGAAGCAAAATTATCGTGTTTTGCTCAACATGGGTTTAAAAAAAACCTTTTCATTGTAGTTACATATATCCAACTCAAAATTTCCCATTTTTAACCATTTTCAAGTGTACAGGTCAGTGGTATTAACTACATTTGCAATATGGTGCCACCATTGCCAACATTCATTACACCAACTTTTTAATCTCCTCAAACAGAAAGTCTGTACCCAGTAAGCAATAGATCCCCTTTCCATGGATTTCATGTTATTTTATTCTCTTACATAATTCTGTTCCAACAACTCTACTGATGATTCTGCTTGAACCACGTTACCAGTAGGACAGAATCTTGACTTTCCCCAAATGAGATAATGAATGTGGAGGAAGCGTTTTTGTAATCCATGAAGCACAATACAATGTATTTTCATTATAGAAGCTGAGTTGGGAGGAAAGTGGCAAGCTTGTGGCATCCCATCACAAGATACCATCCAGGTAAGTCAGTAAGTGCCACACCATGAGTTGGAGTCCATTCTGGGGTTGGTAGCCAGCATCTGAGCGCCCTGAAGACATTCTCATGAAGAGTGTTTCATCAGTTTTAAATATTGTGGGAAGCATGGGCTTGGCCGGCAGGGGCCATGCTGGCCGTCTGACTGCTGGGTACAAGTTGCCCAGGTTCAAACAAGGACAGGGATGCCAAGGATATCTCCATCTTGTGGGAAGATGCATTGTGCCAACACTTTAAAGATTTAAAAGACTGCCTATGTTTAAACATTCCTGCCACCACCAAACCTCTTTCCCTCTCCATTCTACCCTGCTCCTGTTGAGAAGGGGACTTTGTCTTGGTCCCCTGGTCATCTCACGAAAGGTTATACACAAAGACAAGGAGGAGATTTCCAGGAATCAAGTCAATCTTCTTGAAGACACCTCCTTGCCATCTTCTCTTGCTCCCCAAGACCTTCTAACTCTATGTCGTTGACTTGAGGTTCTATTTCTTGGACTTATTCCTACCACCAATGCTTTCCCAGGTAATATTTTTAACAGTCTATGTAGGTTATTGACATTAAAATTCAATATTAATTATTGAAATGATTGCATTACCTATAAAACTGATCTGGTCACCGACGTCTTCAAATAGTAAAGTTTATTTTGCATATAGACCCAGCAGTGTTAAAATAAAACTAGCAAAATTAAATGTACAAGTCTTAGCTTCACATCTTTGATTTCACTGTCAAAATAAAGGATGCTGATCATATACTACAGGGCATTGCTGGTGTGAGCAACTGAAATTTGCTTCATCTTAAAAAATCCCTTATTCTCATACACATTGGAATAAGCTGAGCAAGCATCCCGCTGTATATAATGCAAACCATTGCCTTCTTCCTTTCTTTGGATAATGGGTTTTACATTATTTTCAGAGTAAAACAGGTCAATTTTCACCCTTACTACAAAACCCATTTGCTTTACAACATTTGCTCAATAGTCTGAAGCAAGTACAACTTGCTATGTTAGCTCATTTACTGAGACGGAGAAGTCTTGCATCACCTCTTCAATGCCTCTATACCCACTTATACCTGGCAGGTGATATGGATGCTGACAAATGTCTCAATGGTTCATGATGAGCAATTTGATAAAAGTAGGATACTGAAATCATTGCTCCTTCAAAATTCGCCTTACTTTAAACCACAAAAAGTTGAATTAACAAGTGTCTGGATAAAAGCAAGAAAATTGTTGGGCATTGCTTGGCATGCTTAAAGAATATAAAGAATCATTTCCCTTTCACTCTAAGAATAGGAGAGTGAAAACTGAAAATAATCTGAATCATGTCATCATGTTACAAGACAGAGAAATCATCAGAGTAAATATTCAGGGATGTTTAAAGTAGTGGTGCATAGAATTTTATCTATATTAGGACAAAAGGAAATAAAAATTTCTACATATTTAATTGACTCATATTTATCTGGATTGATAGATCATGATTTCTTGAACATTCTATCTCAATATAAGGCCAATGGGCAAGGGGAAGTCAAGGATGGAGAAGGGTGATGTGCAATATTAGCTGTTATAACGGAGCTACTAAATTTGAGCAAAGTTCTGAGAAATAAGTACTTTAATTGTATGTCACAAATCAGCAGCCCAAGTTCAGAAACTTTCCCTCCCCATTCTACCCTGCTCCTGTTGAGAATGAACAAGAGCTTATCAAGGAGCTACCAACAACTTTGATTTTAGGGGAAAAGTCAAAATCAGATTCCACAAAGTACTACCGTGCACTGGGAGGCAGAAAATCAGTTCTCTCGTCATATGGTTTCAAAAATACTGCTAAGTTTATCTTAATAACACCCTTATATGTTCAGAAGATTTTGGCCCTCAATATATTAAGATAGCACGGAGGCTTTGAATACACCATCCAAATTCACCATATACATTCCATTCTTAATTTCTTTGATCTGGTCTTGCTTTAGTGAAATTTTGTATATGCTTGGTAGGTGGGGGTCAAAAATAAAATCAAAGAATAATGTGTTCTAATCGTTGAAATTAATATTTACATCGGGTTCCCAGAAAATTTCCTTGCTTATTTCCATGTCCATGGCATACTCCTTGTGGAACAAATATTTTTGGGGCAATATATACATAGAGATCTTCTGCCATCGGCATTCTTTCTCTTCCATATTAATAAAAGCGGATTATAAATAATAACATACAACAAATAGAGCTGCTGCTGAAGAATGCTTGGAGAAGGTAAAATATATTTTCATTTTCCTATATATTTATAAAATTTTGGAGAATCATGATGGTGGCAAGTTCATTATTTGGAACTTTACTTATATCTATTAAGAGGCAAAATAAGAAGCAAGGAATAGCCTGTCCAGTGAAAAAATCTCTAGTTTATCATTATATTTGACAATCTTTCTCTCCACACAATTCCACATAATAACAGAATGTGACTGTGGCAGTTTGGCATTGTTTATGAATTCAAAAATAGATATTGGATTGTGTTTATAAACTGGTCTATATCTAGGCATGATTAAATTATGATTAGAGTTTTTGATTAGGCCATGTCAGTAGGACCAAGGGGTGGGGACTCACAGATAAAACTACACGGCAGAGCAGAGGAGTGAGTTGGAGTTTTGATGCTGAGTTTTGAGCTGGAGCCTGGGAAGTGAACACACAAGAGAAGAACACGGAGGAATAGAGAGGGCTCCTGAGACACGGTAGAAGCCCCAGGGAGAGAGACAGAGCCATTCACCTGATAGTCTAAAGCTGGCCTTATGGAGAGAGCACAGCAGCTGAGCCCAGAGAGAAACAGAGCACCAGGAAGAGAAGAACACAAGAAGCCTGAACTCTTGGCAGATGTCGGCAGCCATCTTGCCCCAACACGTGGCAATAGACTTTGGTGAGGGAAGTAAGTTATGTTTTATGGCCTGGTAACTGTAAGCTTCTCCCCCAAATAAATACCCTTTATAAAAGCCAACAGATTTCTGGTATTTTGCATCAGCATCCGTTTGGCTGACTAATACAGGACCATGAGAAGATAATATATTAACAGGTCCTGCTGCAATTCCTCAAACAAGAGAGAAAAAGTATAAAATAAAGCTTAGTATATGGAATTCTGCTTCTGACCAAGAAAGATCAAATTAATAATCCCATCACCAGCACCACCAGAAAAAAAACAAACTAAAAAATTAGACAATATATATAATTAGACAATCCAAAGATAATGGGCATCAGGCCATGAAAGGCATTCCATACAGGTTTTAAAATTCTAGTTCCCATGTAGTTTACTGACTTCATGCCCTACCACTCTTCTGCATCCTTCCTCTTCTCCAGGCTTCTTGATGCTTCTCAAACACAGCAAGATTGAGCTTGCCTCAAAACTTTTGCACTTGCCAATTGCCTCTTCTGGGAACACTCTTCCCATAAGTAGCTAGATACTGCACTTAATTTCTCATTTCCTTCAGGTCTTGACTCAAAGACACAAAGACTCCCTACTAAATGGGCTTTGCACCCCTTTACATTCTCTCCATCCACTCTTTAGTTTCCTCCCACCAAGATTTTATGGACTCTGTTCTATGAATTTATTGATCTGGCTTTCCACTGCTGGAGTGTGAACCTCACTCAAGCTGGAGGGTTTCCCACACTGCTGTCAGGACAAGTGCCTGACTCAAAGCAGACATTGTTTAAATGCTCCAGATTGAGAGAAATTGAGGAGAGAGCTGAGTGGTCATGGGCTTGGTAGAAGAGAATAACAAAGAAGGGGAAAGGGCCACAGGGCAGAACTGCTGATATTAAAATTGTATAGGAATTTCTTTTACTCCTGGAGTGGAGGTGAGGGAGTAATTTTGACATGATAAAAGGAAAGAAGTTAGGGTAGAAATATATTCCATTCCCCATCTATCAGGGCATAAAGTATGTAGGATTAAAAGAAAAAGAAGAAAATCTTTTATTATTTTCTTTCCATATGGGTCCATGACATGGGGAGTTTTTAATGTTAAGAAATTATTTCAATAAAGCTTAGGATTATTGTCAGTTTATTCATGGCAAGTATCCATTTAACATACAGTATGGTGTGTGGGTGTTGAGTTGCAAAGGAATCCCAGAAACTTGGTTAACTTATTCACTAAATTTTCTTCTAACATCAATCCATTGACCTTGCCTTTCTCCTAAAACAATTTGGCAATCCTTAGTTTCTTCTCCTTTCTTCTCTCTCTTTTTCTCAACATTGGACACTAGACTTGGCCAGCAGAAATTAAAGTTTGAGACTTGCATCTCTCATTCCTACTCTCTATGCTAAACTGCATTGCGTATCTACTCCATTGCCCTGCTTCTTTCCATACCTAGATTCTCCATGTGATTGGTTTGAGCACCTGTGGTCAGAGAAGACCACACCATCATGTGTTTGAGCTTTCCTTAGTTCCCTTTCCTATTCCCTTTGGAAATTGTGACAAATTTTAACTTTCCTACAACCTAGCCCTGGTTATTCCCCATAAACATACTTTCTTCCTCCTTCTCTAGGAATTGGGAAACCCAGAGGTAGAAAGAAATTTGTTTCCCCTCTCTCCATCTCAAAATTTACCTTCATTGTCCACTGTCACAATGATCTTTTTCTCTCCTGCTTAGGAGTAAACTCCACTCCTGCTAGAGGGCTTTCTATTTTCCATGCCCCTTGATCCTCCATTTTCTCACTTCCCTGTGAATTTTGATCTATCTGCCATCCCCACATCCTTGTGTCTGCACTTTTTTATACCCCATCTGCTCTCACCCACAAACTCCACATTTTTTTTTGAGCCATCTCACTCACACTAAAATTCTTCCCTTGTAGTTTCTTTTGAGTCAAGCTGCTGCTTTGTTTTTTGTCATGTCTTCATGAACAAGTGCTAAAAAGAGAAAGCTACACTCACTGCTTCATTCTTTTACCCTTCCATCCACTGAAAAATTTCCTTTGACACCAAGATGCTCTGAAATCTGCTCTTTCCATTCTTCCCTTTTCCAGTCTCTTTTCCCATCTTCTCTTCCCCAGGACATTCATAAAAATGTTCCACTTAGGACTCTCTTCCAAACCTCATCTCTTCTCCCTCCCCACCTCCTTGCCTAGATATTTACAGCTAGTAACAGTATTTTTAAACATATATTTTTCTCACATTTCAGATTATAGTTCTAAGATCTTGTTCAAGCCCCTTAGTGCCATTTGTTACACAACTCAGTTAACCTGTC
>JAQZBX010053610.1:0-18840 GCA_029593785.1 Cabassous unicinctus | reverse complement strand
GTTCTGTGGCTGCCTTTCTTCCCTCAGCACCTATTCACACAGAGGGTTTCATGCTAACAGCAGGCGCAAGGGCAGTGGAGAGACCTTCCCAGCAGCAGGGCACAAAGGGAGCAGCTAGGCCACCACCTCCCACCTCTAGCCTGAGAACCAAGGGCAGGACGCCCCAGGGCATGTGCAAGTTGCCGCCAGGACAGCAGAGGCTGCTACTGAGGAGCCACCTGCAATTCACCACTGGCCCCAAGACTGTCAGGAAATCAGCCTGATTAACTCGACCGACCGGACACACTGACCCAAAGGCCTACAATCCATTGTGCGGATTTTCATTAAAGCTTTTCCTGTCGGTCTAACTGCAAAAATGTACTAATTTAGGATGAAGCCCAATTAGGGTGATGTTACCAAAACACAAGGCTTGCTCTCTAGATTACTCCGTATTCCTCCCCAACCAGACAAGAGTAGACATGTGGCTAATTAAAACAGTCAGTAATCTAAAACTCAAACGCATTTGCCTCCAAAATGAGGTTTTACATTTCCACAGTGCATCTGGCATTAAACCAAACACCACGGAAGTGTCACCAGGAAGAAACCTCAGAAGGTGCACCCGTTCTTCAGCTTACCTGGGGCACCCCAGGCTGAAGTCGGCCTACCTTCCACTGGGCTCTCAGGCTCCGGCTCACTCTCCTCTCCCCTCCCCACCCCCACTTTCCCACACAGCAAGTGGTCAATAATTTGGGTTTTAAGAAGCTTCCTTACATGGGGGGAGGGGGGGAGAGGAAATTAGGATAGCAGCACCACTGGTCAGCAGGTAAATTGCTTGCAATAGCGAATGGGAAGTAAAAATAAGTATTTTTGCAGTGGCTAATCATTAAACATGAGCACAAGGTTCCCCATAAACAAGAATGCCTGCATATAAAGCTAACTTCAAAAAGTTGGGAGACTATGCTGGAAATTCTAGCCAAATATGTCCCTTTCATTTGGGAGAGAGGTGGAGTGAAATGGGACTCTGGTAGCAGCTGGGCATTAAAGGGGAGTCAGGTAGCAAAGGAGTTGAGGCAGCCATGCAGCCAGGCATCCCAGGGGGGTGGGGGCCCAAGACCAGGAAGCAGTTTGGGGTGGGGGTGGTAAGGCCTTTTCCCAATCTGCACGTCTTTCCTCTTTTTGCTCTTGAACCTTAGTTCAGAGGTACAGTACATAGAAATTCCCAAAGTGGCTCCAACTGAATAATACATCAGCCAGAATTCCTAAATACAGGGTCACTGATAAAACTCGCTCTCCTACTGCTCTGCTGAGCAGCTCATCAGCAGGACCTGAAATAGAACACGAGAGAGAAGTCTGTTGCTATGGCATAGAAACCGTCTAATCCCTTTCTCCGATTGCAAGTCCACCCTGGCCACTGCACTCTAGCAGCTTTGACGGCAGAGAGAGGCATGGGGAAGATACAACAGCCTCTCAGCCGACGGGGCAAATAATGTAGTGCCCCTTGTAAGTTCTCAGCCTATTCAGCTGACAACTGGGGAGGAGAAAAAATGAGAGAAGGAACATCACAGCCTCCTACAACCTCCCACCAGAAATTCATGGCTCCACCATCCATGTAGTGGCCACTATATCCTGCCATGGCACTATTAAAAATTGGTCAAGACAATGCACTTAAGGAAGTAAAAGCCAATTCATTACAGAATTGAGGAAGAATAAGAGGGGTTGGGATTATTGCTTTTTATAATAAAACACAACTCATCTCTATCAACCTAGTGATTTTATTGGGCAGTAAAGTGTGGCTATTGATTAAAAATTTGACTTTTCTCTGGAATTCTGCCAAGGATATAAGATAAAATTTTATTTTCTCTGTAAAGGAACCAAGTAAACCCTAAAATAATATCAGATACAGATGATTTAGACTTTGACAGCTTCAAACACATTTCACTTTCGGTTGGAAACAAATCCCAAATTTATTATAACATTTAAAAGGTCTAAAAAGCCCACCTAATTACTCATTTTGATATACATTAAAGAACATATTTAAACCACATTTCAATTTGAACATAAACCACTGGCTTCACTTAAAGTGAGGTTAATGACTCAAATTGTTAAATAGCTTCATTTAAATCTTGGACAGTTAAATTGCACAGGGGAAAATACAACATCCCACATCAATAAGTCAGTTTAAAAGTTCTCCATAAAGAGTTTCTTTCAATGATTATTTTACTGCTCTTCTTTGATTTCTTGAAAGTCACTTCTAGGATTATTTTTAGATATCTCCTTGCTTTCTTCTAAAACTAAACCTCACTGTGCCACCCTAAAAAGAAAAAACCAAGCATTCACTACCAAACTCATTTTCCTTAGCCTCCCTATACACCCTTTTCAAGTTATTGAGGGTAAAAGGACTGACTTTGTAATACAATAATTAGTACTGGTGCCCACAATGACCAAAACTGCCAGGATTTCTAAATATAAACAGAAAAAGCATGACAAGTTTGAAGGTCAGCTCCTGAAATGGTATTAAAAGCATGAAAATGAGAAAAAAAGCTTCCCTCAATATTCTGTGAGGAACCATCATATCAAAACACAAAGACACAGCAATGCTGCTGATTTTCTCTGTAGATTTCATTGGAAAGAGAGGGACTGTAGCCAGGAGTCCAGAAGAAGATTTTAATAATGAAAGAAACACAGCACGACAGGCCATGACACTTTAGAATAACCACAAACCTTTAATTCCCATACATTCATTCAATGGCAGCCTAAAACATGCCTGGCAGGTTAAAAATAATGCATTTATGTAAGCCCCCCCACCCCCCCCCACACACACACTAACTCTTGCAAGGTTAAATAGAGAGCTCTGGAAGAATGATTTATTGCCACAAGAACACAGCCCCAAAATAGATTGGTAATAAAAGTGATTGGTCCCAGTGGGGTTGAGAACAAATGTAAGCAAAGCCCCAGCCAGGAGAAGCATCAAGGAAAGAGCACCGAGTCCGGGCGGCTTCCCCACCCTGACCCCACCTCTCCCAGAGTTCTACTAAGGCACATCACTCAACCTCCCTCATCAGGAAAACAGAAAACACCGGACTCATTCATTCCATGAGGTTTTGTTTTGTTTTTGCTTTTACTTTGAAATCTGCTTTACCTTTTTCAGTACTGAGCTCTGTGAGAAGGAAAAGAAGTGAAGTTCAAAATTCACTAACGCTTATAGAAAATCTCGGCTGTCCTTTTACACTCAATCATCACAACTTTACCCACGTTTCAACTCAATCCGGTTTAACACTCATTGAGCTGCCTACTACAGGTCAGGTCTACAAAAAGGGTGATCTGGCTTGTCAAAATGAATAGGGAGGTCTGTGCCAAGGATCTGAGTGGAGAATGAAATGACAGCGTGAGGCCTTGAACGAAGTGGGGCCACAGAATCCCAGTGTGGGAAACAGCCTCGGAGGCCATCTCTCTGAGCCCTCTAAGTGCAGGAATCCTGTCCCGATCACCCAACTCGGAATCCTGGCAGGTGCCGGCACCTCTACTTGAGCACTTACAGGAAAGGGGGAATTCACGCGCAGCCAATGCCATTTTTGACCTGCTCCTTTTTTTTCCCTTCAAAATTCTATTAAGCAGTAGTCGTGCTCCCTTCTTTCATTCATCCACTGGTACCAGTACTCAACCTGTGGCTACAAAGACAGTTTAATGCCACAGAGACAAGGAGTAAGAAGAAGAAAAGAAAAGAAAGCAGCCAAGCAAGCACCCCTTCAGGGATGGAAAAAGAAAGACAACCAATAGAAAGTCTTTGTAATAGTCACATTGGCAATACTAAGTGCCAGGCTCAAAACACCCTGGAAAAAACATTCACATTCTGATTTGTCCTCCTCGGACAATGAGAACTTATTTTCTGTTTCTGTGTCTTAGGGAAGAAAGTCAGATTTTATTGATGGAAGTGCTGGCTCCATTCTCCTCAGTGCTCTCCAAGCAATCAGAACTGCCCAGGAGGAGCTCCTGCCTGAGCCCTCCTATCAGGTGAGCTTCCGCCCCAGGACACTGCTGCTATGTCTGTACTGACAGCCCAAAGCCCCAACTCCAACGCACCCAACCCTCCCCAACATCTCTGACATCACAGCCCAAGAGGCTGGAGCCAAGAACTAGGTCCCAGTTTCAGAGCAGCCAGAAGGGGTGAAACACATTTCAAAAAAAGAAGTTCCAGGCTAGCCCTGAGGTGGAACAGTGCAATCTCTGCCTCCTGACTATCTGCCCTGACTCCTGAGCCCAAGACAAACAACTGAAGAGGAAGTTTGTCAGATCATTCTGGAGAGTGGAAGAATGAAGCATGCCAATAAGCCAGAGCACCTGGTTCTGCCCAGCAGCTGACCCTGAACTGCAGCAGGGCAGCTCCCGCCTAGGGAAGGCCAAGGACGGATGGTACATCCTGGGGAGAACCACAAAAACCGGTTGCAAGTTTTCTGTGGGTGTCCAGTCCAACCTGGGGCCTTTCGGGGCTCTCCAGGCCAAAGAAGTAATTTCTCTACTGTGCATAATAAAGCTGTAGAAAAGTCTAGTCTCACAAGCACCAAAAATGCCATCTCCAGGGAACAAGAGCCTTTCTAACAGAGAGCTGGATTCTGCACAGAATCTATTATTCCGTGACAGGTGGTAGAGACAGAAAGAAGACAGGCTAGACTTTAGCTTCAGGGCATGAGGGAAGACGTCCCAGTTCTGCTATTAAGAGGTAAGACGTGGATGCTCTATCGAGCTAGTTATACAAAAAAAAAAGGCTTTCATTTGAAGGAGTTCATGTTTTCCTAAACCTTTACTTTTTGCAGGAACCTCACCGGGAGAGAGAGGCCTGAGGAGTATATTAACCCCAAGTTGACACTGTAAAGTCGGTGCATGTCACTCCCAGCCACAACCTGCTAAAATGAATCAAAAATAACCCCTCCTGGCAAAGATGAAGAAAATCAAGGAAAGACGGAACTAAACCAGCTATCTACTGGCACCGCTAAGTTCTGCCCTCGACCATCGCCCTGGCGCGACAAATTGTTCCTTAGGACCCGGATTACTGAACTGATCTCATCCAATCTGGGGACTGGATTTTAAGAGCCGCCAAGGGAAAACGTGGGCCACCGGCCTCCCGCGCCGCTGCCCCAGCCCTGCCGCCCTCCCCAGGGCCGCCACCAGCGCCCCCCGCTCGCGCCCCCCGCCTCCCGCCCGCGCGGCCCCGACCTGGCCCACCCGGCTCGCCCTCCTCGGCTCTCCAGCGCTGGGTCTGCATCCTCCTACCCGCCCCGCGCCCGGCTGGGCGGCGACCACGCTGCGGGCACCCAGGCCGTCGCGGTCACCTCCTGCTCCGCCGCCGCCCGGACGCGCGAACAGCCGGGACTGAGCGCGGGGCCACCGGCCGGGCTCGCGCGTTATCTGGGCCGGGGCGGGAGGAGGCGCCGCCGCGGGTCCCAGGGACGCCCTGTCACGCCCCCCGCGCCGCACACCCCGTGGCCACCCCCTCCTCGCCGGCGCCGACACCTAGCACTGCCTCCACCTCCACGCCGCCCGTGAGCCCGTCCCCGCCGCCACCACGTCCCCAGGTGCTCCGCGACGTGCCGCCGGGGCCGCCCCCGGAGACAATGGCTCACCCCGCCGCCGCCCCTACCCCGCGCATTGGGTGCCATGGCTGCCCCTTTCACAGAAGTGGAGACGGAGGCCGGGAAGGTGACAGGCTAGAGCACCGAGAGGAAACCCGGCGACAAATGGGGCTCGAGGTGGGGCCAAGCACGAGGCGGCCCGGGGGCGGCACTGACTGGGGCCCGCTCTGCCGGGCCTGGAGCAGTCCCGGCCCCGCGCCCCCGTCCGCTCAGCCTCCGGGCACAGGCCTCCGCCCGCGCAGTCGCCTCCCCGGCCTCCCGCGGAAGAGACAAAGGGCCGGCGCCGCAAGCCGCGGGGCTGTGGCCGCCGGGGCGGGAGCTGGGGCTTCTGCCCTAGAGCGAGGGGTCGGCGGCGCCCGGGTCCGGGCATCCGGACACGCCGCTGTGGCTCCAGGAGCGCGGTGCGGGGGGCGGCGAGGAGCCGGAGCCGCGGGCGGCACCTCCGCGGCGGGGCCGGCCGAGCGCGCGGGGCCAGGCGAGACCGGCCGGCCGCAGGTCCACTCACCGGATCGGAAGAAGGCCGCGATGTCGGCCAGGTCCTTGGCCGCCTCCTCGGCCCCCTCGCCGCCGCCGCCCCCGCAGCCCGAGCCCGCCGCGCTGGCCGCCGCGGCGGGGCCGGAGGACGCGGCGGGGGCGGCGCCGCCGCCGCTGCTGCCGCTCATGGCTGCGGCGGCGCCCGCGGCCGCGCCCGGCTCGGGCCCCGCGCCCCTAGCGCCGCGCGCCGCCCGCTCCGCGCCGGGCCTGGCGGCGCCGAGCGCCCAGCTGCCCGCGGCCGGCGCGCGGACGCAGAGCCCCGGGGCGGCGGCGGGCGGCGGCGGCGCGGCCCGAGGAGCGCGCCCACATAGACTAGGACTCCGCCCGGAGCCGCGAGCCGGCCGCGGGGCGGGGGGCGCGGAGCCACGGCCTCGGCTGGGCCGGCCGGACCGCGGGCAGCAGCGCGCGCCGCGCCCGACACGCAGTGGCGAGGGCGGGGGCCCAGGGCGGCGGGAGCTCCGGGATCACGGGCGCCGGCGGCAGCCGCGAGCCTCCATCTTGCTTTCGAATGGGGAAGGAAGGAGGGGGAGGGGTGAAATCACGGCCGAGGGAACTCGGGTGAAAGGAAAAGGGAGAGCAGGGAAAGGAGCGGCAGGAAAAAGAGAGGGGCTTCGGCAATTTCCGGCGAGCTTCGTCAGGGGCCCGAGCGTGGGCTCGGCGGGTGGGCGGGGAAGGGGCGGGGCCGGAGGCTGGTGGGGCGGGGCCCGGGCCGCGGGGCCGGCGTGGTGCGCGGGCTCGCCGCCGGGCACCCCGAGGGCTGGCGCCTTGGCCGCGGGACCTCGGGCCTCGCCTGCTCTGCTTGGTTGGGGCTGCTCCGAGCCCTGGAATGAGCCGGGACGCTCTGTCCAGCGCTGCGGACCTGTCCAGCCCGGCGTGGCGCCCCGCACGTCCTACGTGGAGCGCAGTCCTCCGCGTGCTCGGGCTGTTTGATGATTATTGATGTCGCCCACGGGGCCGAGTGACGGGCACAGGGCTGGTGTCTCCCTCATTGGCGCAGCCGCGACACCTGACACCTATTTAGGGCGCCATGATAGTTGTTGAATGAACAGAGATCATGCAAACAGGTTGTCTCCTCCAGCCTGCCGAAGGATTCCTTTCCAGACTCCTAGGCGAGTTGGGGCAAGCCTCTGAGCTGCTTTGGGCACGAGTCTCCTCGCACGTAAAATGAGATTCCCCTCGGCCATCTCCCAAGTGTCCTCCAGTTCCCTGGCCTCCGACTCACAGCAAACCCATCTTTACCCCACCAAAATGTAGAGATCAGAGAAGGTGATGGGAGGGCTGGGATTGTGGAAGGGCTGAAATGGGGTGACCAAAGGAAAAGGGGGAGGGGGGATGACAAGCAGCTTTAAGGAAGATCAGTGTCAAGTCAGCATTTCATAAATAATCAAGTCCAAAACGCCAATGACATGGCTACGAGGGAATGAGAAGAAGGCATAGATGTCAGAGATTAAAGATGTCGGAGATGCCGGCGGGCAGGGGCCAGGGACGACAGAAAAGAACAGAGATAAGAAAACAACAGGATGGTGAAGCCACTGTACATGTATACTGGAATTGAGCAATGAAATAAGAGTAAAACAGAAGCTTTACTCTTGGAGTGGAGTGGGCGAGAAGGAATGAGCCAAGTGGAAATGGATTAGAAATGGAGACATCAGTATGAACTCACTTTTAGCTGGACATAGACTATATGGTTACATACAAAAAGAGTTAGGTCTGAGTGTATCTGCACAGGTTGGAATACACACATATTTCCTTGCTGTCTGCTGAAGGGGCCTAGAAGTAACTCCACTGTGTCATGATTGGCAAGCATGACCTCAGCCAGGTGAGCAAGGTTGAGATCAATAGTTATAAGTCATGTTGACAGCATGTACCCTTGATATCATGTGATGAGAGCAGCATTTTACCTCCGTGGTCTTCCTCCCAGAAACAATGCCAGTCTAAGCATGAGAAAATCATCAGACGAATTCCTACTGAGGGACATTATACAAACTGCCTGACCAGTACCCTCCCAAACTGCCAAGGCCATCAGAAACAAGGCGAGCTCGAGAAGCTGTCACAGCAGCTTCCCAAGGAGCCTAGGGAGACAGGAAAACTAATGAGGCATCTTGGATAGGATCCTGGAACAGACAAAGGGTGAGTAAAAACTAAGAAAATCTCAATAACATGGAGTTTCGTTAATAAGGTACCAATATTTGTTGACTAATTGTGAGAAATGTACCATACTGATATAAGAGGTTAGTAGAGAAAACTGAGTGTGTGGTTTATGGGAACTCTTTATACTATCTTCACAACTTTTCTGTAAATCTAAATGTATTTTAAAATTAAAAGTTTCGAAGTCTCTGTACAAATTTGGATGTGCAGTATCTCCAAAACACCATGCAGTAGGTCCACATTTCACAGACCATCCACTGATGTGTGCTGGCAATTTTGGTCTTTTTTATTTTTCTCTCTCAATTTCTATCTCCAGCTACCATTCCCCACTTTCATGGCAGAAAGCTTAATACCAGTTCAGGGAAAACTTAATCTCTTGGGGTTTTCTTTGTCAATTGAGTGCTTTTTTCTTCCTGCCTGCTCCCCAAGGTTTAGCAGAGCTCCCAGAGGCTCTGGCAATATCACAGCTTGGGGTGGGGGTGGAGGAGGTTGTATCTGCTCCCTGGGTCCTTCTGGTGGGGCTGCCCATCCCGCATCTGCCCCTGCCCCTGACACTCCAGCCTGTGCTGCAGGCATCAGGAAGATCCGGCTGCCTTCTGCTGTTGCCCGACCCTGGCTTCTCAGAGTCTGCTGGCCATCAGGGCCTCTCCTGAGCTATTCCCAGCCCCCTGAGAAAAACATTCAGCTGCTCCTTGGGGTGTTCAGACCCCCTACTCCCAGCCCCCAAAAGTGAGGCCAAATTGCCTCTGCTCCCAGACCCCCAAGTCATTCTGACCCCACCCCCCACCCCAACACCAGGGCTGGTCCAGGGTAAGGAAGTAGGTGCAGGACACAAGCTCCTTTCCCAGAGACTCACTCCAGTGTGCAATGCTGTCTCTTTCTTTTCCAAATTGGAGAATTTTTATTTCCTCTGCAGGAAGAAAACCTCACTCCAATTTCCTGATGCTTCCTTTGAAACCTTTTGTAATGGGCATAAACCTTTGCATTCTTCAGGGGATTCAGCTTTATATTCAAAGTCCAGACTTTGAGTTGCAAAAACATTTTCCCTCCATTCATGCCCTCTGCATGGATTCCAGAAGTGTCTCTTGAAACTCAGAAGCCCAGTGCTGACATTTCTTTTTCGTTGCATCGTTCACATAAAGACCCTACCTATCAGGTAATGCATATAGATCCCCTCCCTGCTGCCTGGGTGGTAGAGAAAGACCAGAGTTTTAAAAATAAAACACAGAAGCAGATGTGGCTCAAGTGATTGGGCTCCCGTCTACCATATGGGAGGTCCTGGATTCGTTTCCCAGGGCCTCCTGGTGAAGGCGAGCTGGCCCACGCGGCAACATGGCCCGCGCAGAGAGCTGGCTCAACAAAAAGGGACAAACAGGAGAGACACAACAAACCAGGGCGCTGAGGTGGCTCAAGCAGAGTGCCTTTCTCCCACATCGAAGGTCCCAGGATCGGTTCCTGGTGCCTCCTAAAGAGAAGATGAGAAGAGAAGACAAGCAGACACAGAGAGCACACAGCAAATGGACACAGAGAGCAGACAGGGAGCACAAAACAACAAGGGGGGGAATAAATAAATAAAATAAATCTTAAAAAGATAAAAAATAAAACAATTAAAAATTGTAGGGGAGGGGGAAGATTGGATGATATTGGGTGGCCACAAAAAGATTAGCGCTACTGGGTAGTAGATTGAAGAAGACTAAATCACGGTGGAGGGGTCTTGTGTGGAGGCAACTTCTTGGGATTGGGAGTTGACCTAAAAGGGGGGATAACTGGGTGTAATGACTACTAAGGGTTTTGAGGGTTGGGGTGAGCAGGAATGGTTGGTGTGTATTTGGGCAGAAAGAGCTCTCTTGGCTTGGGACTCAAATATTGCCCAATTCTTCCATCTCATGGAACCAGTTCAGAGAAAGCAATGCAGAAGACTGTAAAAGGGTGTCTGAGCATGGGACATGAGTCAAGGCTCACCCAGGTTGCAGTAGAGAAAGAGACTGCACTGGGGACTGTTCCTTCTACCATGTGAGCACGTGTAGAGGGATAAACAGGGCTCTTGACAGCTGCTGTTGATTCTACCCATCCTTCAGGGTTCAGCTCAAATTTCATTCTCTTCCATGAAGCTCCTACATTGCTTTACTCAAGATGACCTCTGCCTTCTCAGTATTCTGCAGCATCAGTCATTTGGGGCATTTAATCATGCACTGCATTATATTATTTACATCTTTTGTGTTTAATGTCTGGCCTACGAGATGAGGAGATCCTTTGGAATCAGTACACAAACATTGGAGTGCCTCCTATTTGCATAGGACTGTACTAGAACTGAAGGCATGAAGCAATGAGATGCAGCGAGCCAGCTGCAGCAGACACTGCGAGGTGTCTCCCCAACATCCTTTCTCACCTTCTTATCAGAAACCTGCATGCAGCAACAAAACAGCAGCCACAGATGGTCACTGTGACATGGTGCTGGCCAATGAGATATTAGGGGAAATTGCTGGGAGGGGCTCTCAGGAAAGGATGCGGACTCTTTCACATGAGTACCTTCTGTCCTTTGCCTTTCCTAGTCCTGGAGGTGAAGAGGCCGCTTTGTGCCTGTGAGGATGCACTTGAGGACCGGCCTCATGGTACTGATGGCTGAGAGAGCTGTGCACCTCGGGACTTCTTGCTACCTAAGAAAATTAAGACCCTGATTTGGTTAAGCGGCTTTAAGTTGGGTGTTTGGTGATGTTTAGTTAAATCAGTTCCTAACCGATAGCTCAGGCATGACCCTTTGTCAGTACTTCTCTAACATTTCCACTAAAGAAACCCTGAAGATGGAGGAGTGTGAAAACACAGGTGGAAATTAGACCCTTGAGGGCCTGGGAGGGTAACAAGTAGCTGGCTGCCAAGGGACTACCATTTCTTCAATGTTGCCTGGAATTGTTCTTTCTCCTCATACATTTGTGTTTGTTTTTATATAAAAACAACATTTTAACTTATTTACCAGTTAATATATTTATCCAGTCCTCCAAATTTTTAGGTGAAACTGTCATTCTAAGAAGAGATTATGTGTTGATCTTGTGGAGAATCTTTAATGAGTGCTTAAGATAAAGTAAAAGAAAGAATCCAGAGGAATGCCACGAGTTCTAGGTTGGGCAGCCACGAGAACAAATAGATGTGAAAAGAGGACATACTATGGAAATAGCCTAATGATAACTTGAGATGTGAGGCTTGACCTGGGCCAGAAGTAGGAACTATAGCACTACACTTGTGTTCAAGAGCAGAAAGATAACCAGGGCTTTGAGACTCGACTAGTGTCCAAAGACGACAAGCATTGAAAGTGTGCAGACATGGGACCAAGTGCTGAGGTTTTCTACCTCACAGTCTGTAGCACAGGGCGGAGGTGTAGGTGAAGTGCCGGGAGAGTCTCTGGCTAATCCTGGGGCAGACGAGCATGTGGAAGGAGGGAGCCGATCCGCAGAAACCCAGGGCGTCTAACATAGCTTAGGCCATACCATATCTGGTCCAAATGAACCCAGCTTCTCGGATTTCCTTGGTTTGGGGAAATCACAAAGCCACTGGCCAGAAGGATCAAAGCCAGAACCTTCCTTGGCCTGCTCTGAACACATATATACAGACAAGGGACCTCAGGAGGAGCCAAACGGCCTTTGAGCCTCTTCACACCAATGTTTTCCCAATCCCTGGGATCATTCTATACACGCATATCAAGCAAAGAGAATAGGGGATGGGAGGTGGGAGAGGGAATTAGGTGGAAAGATAGACCCTGGGAAAGGAACAGAGGATGGAATATGGGAGGAGCATTTGAGGTGGGTAAAGGAGGGCAAAGGATGTGTGTGTGTGTGTGTGTGTGTGTGTGTGTGTGTGTGTGTATGCACGCGTGCCTGCCTGTACTTGAAGTAGGAGTTGGTGAAGATCTTGATCTGGTAGCATCGAAGCCTAGCAATATAGGAAGAAGAAATAAAAGTAGACATGGCTTTGAAATAAGCTTGGATTGGGAAGTTGCAAGGTTTTATTATTATGAGTATGTAATTGAGAAGGGTATTAGGAGAAGTGACAATATCTATATTTGATGTCTTGGCTTCAAATTGATCAAGGTTCCAGGCTGGTTGCTTAAAAAGTGCTGATTTCCTGTTCCTAGACAGTAATTCAAAGAGTTACAAATTGAAACCCGATCCCAAAATATGCAGGATCTGGATTTCTATTCCATGAGATTCATTCATTCTGGTTCTGACCAACTTTTGGGTCTTCAAGATTTCTCTTTAAAGGATAAATACTCCCGGGAGTGCCAACACCTTGAATCTTTATCACTTAACACCTGATAGAGAGGATTAATGGATTAGCCAAGGGTTAGCCCAGCATAATGAGGGATAAAAAGAGAGGGATGGGAGGCACCAATTGATGCTTTGCCTACTTTGGTCTTGCCTAAAGCTGGTCTTACTCTTCTGTCTAATGTAGAGCCTGAGAAAGGTCTGACCCTGGTTCATTTGCAGGAGTTTTATATTTTAGGGTCACCGATTACTTACTTACCGAAGGCCTCCAACTGACACACAGGAAGCCATGTCCAATTTGGGCTCTTCTAGAAACCTTGACTTACTCATTTATTATAAATTAAAATAAACTAAAATATTTACCGAGCACCTACCATGTGGCAGGGCAAGCATGTGTAAGCGATATTGACACCATGAAGAAAACAAGCAAAACTTCTTGCCCTCACAGAGCTTACATGCTAGTGGGTTTGGCAGTAAACAGATAAGTAAAATGACTTGTGGTCAAATGATAGTAAGTACACTGGAGAAAATAGGGCAAGGAGGAAGAAGTGTGGGGCAACCAACAGTGGGCAATGTTAGATGTGGCATTTGAGCAAAGTGGGAAGGAGGTGTGGGAAGGAACCCAGTAGATACCTAGGGAGGGTGCTCCAGGAGAAGGGGACAGCAAGGCAATAGGCCCTGAGGCAAGACTATGTCCTGCTATTTGAAGAACATGCAGAGGCCACTGTGGTTGGGGTGGGGGAAAAGAGTTGATACTGTCAGTGAGGTCCAGGAACCTCATCACAGGAAACCTAGTAGGAGCTTTGTGAGACTCTGCCTTTTACTCTAAAGAAGATTGTGGGTGTGGACTATACTATGTGAAGATTCTAAGTGATTTAAGGTTGAAAGGACTTGTCAGAATGTTAGGAAATAAAGCAGAAGTTTGTGAAAGCTTTGTAAAAGATGGCAGTGGCGAGAGCTTTAGCTCGAGACTAGTTGGTGTCCTCACTCAGGGAGAAGGTTCTGGTAGGTGCTCGAGGACTACCGCATCTACTGGTAGGGACCCCATGCCCAGGCAGAGATGGTGAGGACAGCAAGAAGACCGCTGTGCAGAGGTAAAGCTGAGGCAGCCCCATGTCACTGCTGACTGTCCCCAGAGCCATCACAGTGTGTTTTGCAGCCACACCTCAGAGGGCTTCTTTCCTCACACACTAAGGGGTCCTGACCGCCATCTTGCTTCTCTTCCCACCCACCTTCCTGCTCCCTGGGACCAAAACAGGAGAATGGAGGCATGGAAACAAAGACACTTCTGAGAGGGCTCCTCCTGCCTCTTTTTACTTTCTGGGTATTTATCTCTGGCCTCAGGGTAACATCACGGACTTCATAAAGAAACAAGGAAACCTAATTGGAGGATTGGATTTCTTTACAAAACCAGTATAGTTGACCATCATCTTCTAGAGACCACAGGGTAGACACCATAATGGAAGAAAATGAAGCCAGAGTAAGAACTGGTTCTCTGTTCCAGCTGTAACACGGACTAGCCATGTGATCCTAAGCAAGTAAACAAGAGAATTGAACCTTGCCTGCTGGACACCTACCTTCACAAACTGCCCCCATCCCCAAGGGAAACCCCTCTTGCTGCCTGGGCAGTGGTGATTTATGACATGCAGCATGTGCCCCTCTGCCTCCAGCCCCCACATCCTCCAGCCCTAGCTTGGGTCATCAGAAGGGGAAGAACACGTCCCAAAGATAAACTGGTCAGCCCTCACATTTATGGCCAACTGATTTTTGATAACTAGGCAAAGACCACTCATTTGGGAAAGAATAGTCTCTTCAACAAATGGTGCTGGGAAAATGGGCTTTCCATTTGAAGTTAAAAAAAAAAAAAAATGAAATCCCCTACCTCACACCTTTTACAAAAAATCAACTCAAAATGGGTCAGAGACCTAACTATAAGAGCCAGAACTAACAAACTCCTAGAAGACATAGGGAAGCTTTTTCAGGACATTGTGTTAGGCAATGGCTTCTTAGACTTTACACCCAAAGAACAAGTAACAAAAGAAAAAATTGGTAAATAGGACTTCCTCAAAATTAAAAATGTTTGTGTCTCAAAGGACTTTATCATGAAAGTAAAATGACAACCTACGCAATGGAAGAAAATATTTGGAAGTCACATATCCAATACAAGTTTTTATAAAATGCTTCAACTTAACAACAGAAACACAAACAACCCAATTTAAAAATGTCAAAAGACTTGAGTAGACATCTCTCCAAAGAAAATATACAAATAGCCTAAAGGCACAAGAAAAGATGCTCAGCATCAGGCGCTATTAGGGAAATGCAGATCAAAACCAAAATGAGATATAATTTCACACCCATTTGAATGGCTGCTATTGAAAAATGGATAATTACAAGTGTTGGAGAGGATGCCAAGAAATAGGAACACTCATTCATTGCTGGTGGCAATGTAAAATGGTGCAGGGACTGTGGAAGACAGTTTGGCAGGTCCTCCAAAAGTATAGAGTTACCATATGACCCAGCAGTCCCACTTCTAGGTATATATCCAAAAGAATTGAAAGCAGGGATGTGAGCAGGTATTTCCACACCTATATTCATAGCAGAATTTGCCAAAAGATGGAAAGAACACAAATGTCCATCAACCCATGAATAGATACACAAAATATAGTATATACATTCAATGAAATATTATTCAGCCATAAAAAAAGAATGAAGTTCCAATACATGCAACAACATGGATGAATTTTGAAGACATCATGTTGAGTGAAATAAGCCAGACAAAAAAGGATCTCACTGATATGAAATAGTTAGAATAAGCAAACTCATAGAGTTAGAATCTAGAATATAAGATACCAGAGGACAAGGTGGAGGTAGGGAATGGGAAGTTAAGGCTTAAAATGTATACAGTTCCTATTTGGAATGATGGAAATATTTTGGTAACAGATGGTGGTGATGGTAGCCCAACTTTGTGAACATAATTAACATCACTGAAATATATATCTGAATGTGGTTAAAAGGGAAAATGTTAGGTTGTACTTATGGTAAAAGAATATTTAAAAAAAAAAAAATCCATGAAACTACACTACACAGTGAACCCTGAGTTAAACCATGGACTATAGTTAATAGTACAATTATAAAATATGTGCTTTACCAATTATAACAAACATTCCACACCAATGCTAGACATTAATAATAGGGTGGTATATGAGAATCTGTATTTTATGCATGATTGTTCTATAAATCCACAACTTCTCTAATAAAGGAAACAAAGGAAAAAAAGATAAAGTGACACATGACAATTTGAATTAGAAAACATGGAAAAACTGGGGCAATGAGGAGGCAACTAGACAACAGGGAGAAGTGCAGGGAGCATACGGCAGAGAGAGATGGCACCCGGCCCTGCACGAGTAGGGCCTGTGTACCAGTCCCTTCCTCTGGCCTCTATAAGAAACTGCCTTTTATTGAGATCATCTGGAGGGCTCTCTAAAAGCACCTCACTGGACAGAAGTTGTTACCAGGGGAGGGTTTCAAGCCACAGAATCTCACTAAGGAAATGACTCTGGCTTTGGAGCAGAGTTGGGAAGAAAGCAGAGAGCCCTCATCTGCATCCTGGGATGGAATGCATGTAGCCACAGTCTGGGGTGGTGGACAGCTGATAAGGTGTCACCTGTGCTTGCTCCAGGACTGGACCATGGCCCCCAGGAGGGTAAGGCAAGAGCCATGGGCCAAGAGCAATTTACAGGGCATAATGAATGTGAGGATGGCTATCTTAGTCTACCAAGGCTGCTATGACAAATACTGCACAATAGATTGACTTAAAAGATAGGAATTTATTGTGTTAGAGGTTAGAAGTCCAACATCAAGGTATGGGCAGGGCTTACTTTCTCCCAGAGTCTGTAGCATTCCAGCAATCCTCCATCATGGCCGTCTCTCTCTCCTTGTATCTGCTCCTCTGATATCTGCTGACTTCTGGCTTCTCCTGACTGACTGCGTCCAAATTTCCTTTGCTTTTAAGGATTCCAGTCGTATGGATTAGGGCCCACCTGCTTCAGTCTGCCTTCAATTAAATAGGATCTACAAAGATCCTATTCACAAATGAGTCCACACCTTAACTGATAGTAACATCTTCCAAGGTCCTATTTACAGATGGATTCACACCCACAGGAACGCAGATTAAGGCTTGAACCTGTCTTTTGTGGGGGGGCATGACTTAATCTACCACAAAGGCCAGGCAGGGCCATTGGATAAGCCTACCCCTCTAGTCCTCCACGTGTAGTCTTCTTCTGTGAAAACTCAACATTGCTCTTGCACACAGTCGATTTTCCAAATTCCAGTATCCGCTGAATTCTCAACCTTTCTATATTTCTACAGTTAAGGGTAAGGATTCTGGAAAGTGCAGTGGAGATATCTGGGAGTAATTGTAGGAATTAATACCCACCTCCCAGTCCTTCACTGTCCTGAAAACACCACCAACCCTGCCTTTCTCTGGACACGCCTGGTGACCTGACGATGATGAGGCAACCATGGAGCTAAGTTTAAAACGCTGCTCAGGTCACCAGTGGGGGCAAATGCAAAATCAGATCAGGGAAGAGAGGTGGCCTGGCACCTTGCTGGTGCTCCCAAACCAGACCCTGGGTTGTCACCCTAAAAAGACAATAATGTGTGTGGGAGTCATGGAGGATGTGGGGAGCAAGGATGGCAAGTCTGGACCACTGCCCCCCAATAGAGTCTTGACTGGAACCCAAGAGCATGTGCAGGAGCTCATTCTCTTTTCTGTAATTCCAAAACCCCAAAACTTCTGGAAACCAATGTTTTTGCAACTCACTTGGTAGCAAAAGCTGACTTAACATGGCATAAAGCTCCACATACTTTATCCCATTTAGGGTGAATCATAGTAAGTTTTGCTGTAGAAATATTGAAGTGTTTAGTTATAGGGTGCCACCCCAGAGCCAACTGGTAGTATTAAGCATTTTACAATATATAAATTATGTTACATTTCTATATCTGACAACTCTTGAAATTTTAATGAACTTCAGAATTCTGAAATCCAGCTAACCCCTAAGGTTTTGGATAGGGAATTGTGGACATAAAGAATGTATACAAATGGCCAAGGAGCACATGCAAAGATGCTTAACATGACTAGCCATCAAGGAAATATAAATCAAAACCACAATGAGATATCACTTCATACCCACCAGCAAGGCTATAATAAAAAAGACAGATAATAACAAGTGTTGGCAAGAATGTGGAGAAATTGGAACCTTCATTCATTGCTTTTGGGAATGTAAAATGGTGCAGCCACTTTGGAAAACAGTTTGGCAGTTAGTTCATCAAATGGTTAAACATTGAATTAGCACAAGACCCAGTAATTCCACCCCTAGGTATATACCCAAGGGAGATAAAAACATATGTTCACACAGAAACTTGTCTGCGAATGTTCTTAGCAGCATTATTCATAATAGCCAAAAAGTGGGGGGACAAAGCAAATGTCCATTAACTGATGAAGGCATAGAGAAAATATGGTAGAGTCATTCAATGGAATATTATTCAGCCATAAAAAGGAATGAAGTTCTAATACATGCTAAAAATAGACTCATCTTGAAAACATTATGCTGAGTGAAAGAAGCCAGGGACAAGAGGCCACATGTTGAATGATTACGTTTATATGAAATGTTCAGAATAGGCAAATCCATACAGACAGAAGTAGATTAGTGGTTGCCAGGGGCTGGGAGAGAGAGAAACAGGGAGTGACTCCTAATGGGTTTCTTTTAGGGGGAATGAAAATGTTTTAAAATTAGATTGCAGCAATGGCTGCACAACCCTGTGAATATACTAAAAAAGCATTAAATTTTACACTTTAAATAGGTGAATTGTGTGGTATGTGAACTATATCTCGATAAAGCTGTTTAAACATAAATTAAGGGAAGCGGGAGTGGCTCAGTCGATAGAGCCCCCGTTTACCATATGGGAGGCCCCGGGTTCGCTTCCCGGGGCCTCCTTGTGAGGGCAGGCCAGCCAGCGTGCAGCCTAGTGGGCTGATGCAGCAGGACCTCACAACAGGAAGCGGGTGTGACTCAACCGATAGAGCCCCCGTTTATCATGTGTGAGGCCCCGGGTTCGCTTCCCGGGGCCTCCTTGTGTGGGCAGGCCGGCCCGCGTGGCGCGAGGGGCTGATGCAGCGGGACCTCACAGCAAGGGGAAGATAAGCAGACACGGAGAAGACACACAGCGAATGGACACAGCAAGCACAAGCAGCAAGGGGGGGATAAATAAATAAATAAATAAATCTTAAAAAAAAA
>JAQZBX010053609.1:0-18839 GCA_029593785.1 Cabassous unicinctus | reverse complement strand
CAAATAAATATTTTATGTAGTTTTTACTACACAATTTATCATATATCTTGTTCACAGTCATATTCACGGTGTTATTTATAATAAAAATTTCTGAACAGTTTTATATTCATAATGTTTCAAAAAAATTTTAACATTTTCCCTATTTCCTGTTTAGGAAAGGCTTACAGCACAGCTGGCAGAGAAAGATACTGACCTTCAAAAGTGGCGAGAAGAACGAGATCAACTGGTTGCAGCTTTAGAAATACAGCTGAGAGCACTGATTGCCAGTAATACACAGAAAGATAATGAAATTGAACATTTAAAAAAGGTCACATCAGAGACTTATAAACCAGTCAGTAGAATCTTGTTTTTTCTATGCCTTTTTTTTATTGGCTGTAGGAATGTTTCAAAATCGTTTAATTGAATAACTCAAATGTTTTTAAAAAGTTTCAGTAGACAAGAGAAACGAGAGTTTAAAAATTATTTGGTTATTTCCCATGAAATTTGAGTTTTCAGAATTGTTGATGACAAACTGAGAAATAGCATTTCCTTCAATATTTTGGTTATATTTCCTGGATACAGTTACTCGAAAATAAATGATTTTATGGTTTAGTCCCTAATCTACTTTTAAAATATAGAAATTGATCCCACTTATATTCCTGGTGATATTTAAATGCTTGGGCCTCCCTTAAGTTTATTATGTAAAAAGATATGAATTACTTTGAAAGGGACCATAATGGTAGAAGACATTGCAAGTCATTAAGCAGTTACTTTAGAAATGTTATGTTGAGACTGAGGAGCCTGGATGAAGAGAGGATTGCATTTTACAGACAGCTACTTACCTCCCCGTTAAATTGCATCAGTGTACATCTGAAGCTAGTTTTTCCAGAATAAATGATCAGCTGCTCTTAAAAATCTGCCAATCTATAAAGCCTTTGACAATAGGAAAAATTGTACGTGTCACATGAAAGACTTCTCATGATTCTAAGGGAAAAATGCCCCAAAATTGTGTGGTGTAAATAGCACAGACTAGAAAATCAAGAAAAACTAGGTATCGACTGCTGGCTCTGATTTGGGACATTTGAGCAAAGTTACTTAACATATCTAAACTTCATCTAAAATATGATAATGTTTCTCTAATAGAGTTGTAAAATTTAATTGAGAGCATTTCTACAATAATAAACACAGTTCCTACCTCAGTAGCAGTCAATTTGCTTTTCCCATTATGAATTTAATAGAGTCTTTCTTATTTGGCAATAATGGATAGGTCATTTAAGAGATGTATTTGACTTTGGATTTCAATGATTGTGATAAGAAGATCCATATTGGAATTTATCAAGTATGAAAATGCCACCTGAAATTCCTTTATAGATAGATCACTTCGGGATATAGGAATAAAACATACTCTGTGACTGAGAAAATGAGATAAAGGAATGAGTGGGCAGCAAGAAAGGGCTGTTATCAAAATGGCCTTTCTCTAATACTATATTGCATTCCCAAGAAGCTTCTAGTTTTTCAAAATTGTCTTACCAAATCAGTACAGACATTGACCACATCATTTAACTTTTCAAGGTCTCCATATCCTCATCTGGATAGCAAGAATAATGATTCTTGCCAAACCTAATTTAGAGAGTTACAATGAAAGTAAAATGAGAGAATGTATGTAAGCACTTTGGAAATTAAAAGTAATTTTTCAAATTCCTCCTTAGATCAGACTTAGAAGAAAGTGGAAAGATGCCCGGCCTTTCCTGAGTCTATGAGGGATGAAAGAGAGGAGGTGGGAGGGTTAGGCTATTGTTGAAGAAGTCTTCATTATTTCCACTGTCTAGTCCATCCAAATCTTGATTTTATATTCTTTATATGAAGTGTTTTAGTATATTTTCAAGTTACAATAGCATGCTGCATTAATATTTCCTTACTTTAGGGAAAACAAACTTTGGATATTAAGCCCAAACATATTAGTTCAATGGATCCTGACACAATTGAAACTGAAACGCAATTATCAAATTTTGAAATTTCCACGAATGAAGCAGAGGTGAGTATTTTGTAAAGCAAAGTATTAATTTGCTAATACAATCCACTTTGATGACTATTGATTACATTATACCTGCAAGGGTTATTTAGTAATCACTTGTAGGCCTTTGCTGTACCAATTAGCTACATGTACTCTCCTCTATGTGAAGAAAAATTTAAGAGGCTTTTGAGGAGAAGTGAAATTATTTTGGGAGATCAGGTCCCCAAATGGTTGGTAATCTCTTCTCAAAAACAATATATCTGTTAAAACAAGTTTCATGGTCAGAAATCGGGAATCCCACAAAAGATAAAATAGGGGTGACTGTTTCCTCTCATAAAAGGTTCCTTTATAAGCATTCAATTAAATAGTTTATATTTTTTGAAACTGTACCCATTTAATATCTTTGCCTGCAAATCTCAAAAACTCACAATGAGTTTCCTTAATTTCCAGTGGGCTTAGGGTGCTATGAATGAGTTTGGATAAGAGGGATTTTCAGTTTGGATATAAAATAGAAAAGAATTCTTTGTCACTAAGATTTTAAAGATAAAATTACTTTTTAAAATGTATCTTTTAAACACATTTATTGTGTGCATTCAGTGTTGGGAACCTTGCTAAGTACTGAGGTTAGAAATATAAATAAGACATGATGGCTATCTTCAAGGGGTAAGGAATCTAGTAAGACGGATATATAAATGCCTAACCTGTTTGACTTTAACTTAAGGGCTAAGTGTTATAACAGAAGTATGACAAGAGTGCTAAAAGGAACATACATGAGCTTGCAATCAATTTTTGTCTGCATGGTTGTAGAAGTGAATTACAGAAAGCAATATTATGCTGAGTCTTTAAGGTTAATAGAAGTTTACCAAACAAAGAAGGGCATTTTAATCTAGGGAAATGACACGAACCATTCCTTTTCTCTTGGTCTTTCATTAATAGCTCTTGGAGGAGCTTCAAATAATTAGCATTGAACCCAGAAACTAATACAGATCATACAGTATGTGGGAAATTTTGAAATTGATCCATAAACAAAGTTTAATTCTTGGTTGCATGGGCATTCACATATAATGGAACATTCCCCACCCCACCCCCATTAATTTATATATGCTGCTTCTAAAACCTAAAAATCCAATTTCCAATTAAGTCTAGCAGTTATTATATATACCACAGCTTTTGATAATAGTAGTATTATGCTATTTTATGTATGTATTTTTCTGTCATGAAATCAATATACTCAACTGAGCTGAAAGTCCCATGATTCATTCTCATAGGTGGCAGTTAATTCTGGAAGCTCAGTTGGAACTATTATGTGGTCTTTCTATAGGGCTTGGGCTTCTCACAGCATGGTGGCTAGGTTCTGAAATGGAACATTTTGCGGGGGAAAAATGTTCTGAGAGCGTGCTTTCTAAGAGGACAGGTTGGTTATAAGGCTTTTTATGATTTAGCCTCAGAACCATGAGGCTACCACGTCCTCTTGGTCATAGAAATCATCAAGGCCAGCTCAGAGTCAAGGAGAAGGGTTTTGTACTACACCTCTCAGTGGGAAGAGTAGCAAAGCAGCCAACTTTAATCTACCATAACTGGGATGCTTGTTAAAAATCCCAATTTTTTTCCCTGGAAATTTCTGGCTTAGGTTTGTGGTAGGGTCCAGGATCTTTTAAACAAATTTCTCCAGGTAATTCTTATAATCACACAAATTTGGGAAATACTGATCTCTAAGTTTCTTTCCAATTTTAACATACCATGCATAAACTTGGAGAAGAGTGTATGAAAGGTCATTCTCTCTGTCCTTGCTGTGGTGAATTTGACCCAGCACACTTTATCTTTCCCAATTCATTGTCTTCATTAGGCATTTAAGAGGGTTACTCCTTTCTGATTTATAAATTAATATTCTGCAAATAAGATTTTTTTTGCATTTATTTCTAATTTTTTTCTAATTAGAATTTTTCTTTTCTAATTTGATAGGATGGATCTGTAGTCCTCGACTCTTGTGAAGTGTCAACAGAAAATGATCCAACTACTCGGTTTCCTAAACCTGAGCTAGAAATTCAATTTACACCCTTACGGCCAAACAAAATGGCAGTGAAACACCCTGGTTGTACTTCACCAGTGACAGTTAAGATTTCCAAAACCCGAAAAAGGAAGAGTAATGAAATAGTGGAGGTAAATATTTAACTGATGAGTAAATTTAACGAGCAAATATTATTATTAAACTCATAGTACATTGTTAAGCTCTGCCATACGGCCCTCTTCTTTGTAAACACTGATGTTAGAGACCAAAATCATAATTAATATTTCATTCCCTTTTACAATATCACTGCAGTCTAGTAGTCCTCAAACAAAAATCTTACGGATATTAAAATATGTAGCTCATTCCTTGTTCCAGTGAAGCTGTGCTAGGTCACATGAAGAAAGATTGTATTGGAGAGCTGTTTGAATATACCAGTCCTACTCAGACCTAGTCATTTTGCCTCTATTGGAAGAGGAAAATGGTTGATATAGAAACTAGAGAAACTGAAATGGCTAATTTGACGGCATATAATCTTCTGTGGACATAGGTTTCGGAAGAGAAGTTCTTTTCCATCAGCTAGTATTAAAATTTGGTTCTTTGTAGTGGTAGGCTAAAAACCGCTTACCCCTTCTAACTTCTCCTTCCTGATTGTAGGGCTCCCAACATTCTACTACATCCTAGGCTAGGCAGATTTGGCAAATCACATATACTTTTTGATCCTTGTTTTCCTCCTTTTTAAAATAATGATTAGCAATAATGTGTGTAAAATGCCTGGCTTATCTCTGCATGTGGTAGTACTAACAAATGATGATTATTTTTAAAGTAACTTGTTTTAAATTTAAAACTAATAATAAACTCTTCAGCAACATAACTTTTTTCCAACTTTTTTACTCCTTTAAAGAGTAATATATTTTCAAGCTGGTGGAAGAACAGAAATAGTATTAACCATATTCCTGAGGCTCTCTGTCAGGTAATAAATTTGCTGAGTAATATTTAGTACAGTTTTCCTGCTACGCATAGAACATCTTTATAGATCGTTTCATAGAGCCTTAGTTAACTTTTATTCCGTATTTAATTTACATTTAATACATTTAAAATACAAAGTATTTTAATTTCAACATCTATGTTAAGTTGGCTTTTCCTTGATCCAGTTTTTCCAAAAGAAAAAAAGCAATTAGGTATAGTACTCAAGAGGGTTGAAATACAAATATTTTCTTCATGTTACTGTTGGTATATATGCTCCATGTATATTTCAGAAAAGACTTACAGATTTGTAGATAAATCATATAGAAACCTTAAAAATTCAGCTGATTTTGCTAAAACTTCACTGTTGCACAAACTGTGGGTACATTAAGAAAATCACTTATACTGTCCTGTATACTAATACAGTGTGCTATATTCCAATATAGTGAAGGCTCCAATGAGTTCTTTGCTGAATGCTCCAAGTCTGCTGGCCTAGCCTCTATTTGCTTCCTACTATTACTATCTATCTTTTCCCTTTCATGGAGTCTGCTGCTTATGATCCTAATGACTTCTGCTTTGTAACTTGGATTCTGAGCTTCAGTTATGATCTTTTCTCTGCTTCTCTTCTTGCCTTTTGTTTCTCTTGGGATTATAATCTTTGGTGCAACTGGGATTTGTACCAGTTCAAGTCAGTGAACATGCCTACCAAAAGCATAGTCCAATGTGAGGTGCTGTGGGAAAAGAAGAGTAAGATGCAATGTCTATTTAGTAGGGAAAAAAATTATAATATTTCTTAATTGTCACATTTTGCCTGTGCTTATGCTGAAGTTTTGTTTGCTTTATTTTTGTTTTGATTTTTATATTGCCAAATTTCAATTCACAGTTTTAGATATAGATGTTCTATATGATTTTGGAGTTTGGGAAGGGTAGGTAAATTACTGTGCTGTATTTTAAAGATGGGATTCAAATAAAAGTTGCCATCCCTTCCACTGTTTTCCATTTAGCTCATGTAATTTCATTATCTGTGGTGTGTGTGTGAAAAATTCATACCTTTAGTTAGGGTCTCTCAGCCTCAGTATTGTTGATAGGTTAGGCCAGATAATTCTTTGTTGTGGAAGGCTGTCCTGTGCATCATAGGGGTGTTTAACAGTATCCCCATCCTCTATTACTTGCCAGTAGTACTACCCTACTCCCCAGTAATGATAACCAAAAATGCCTCCATATATTGCCCAATGTCCCATGGGGTCAAACTAGCCTCTACTTCAGAACTACTACCTTAAGTGATGTACAGCCTTTCTTGGAATTTTTTTCTAAGTCTGGAGAAAGAAATAATGTCAAGAGATTAACCAGTGCTTGAACTCACTATTTTTAGGACTTGGTGAAGAGTGAAAATAAGAAAAATGCAGCACCCAGAACTAATTTGAAGTTCCCTGATTCAGAACATAGAAATTCTTCTGTCAAAAAGGAACAAAAGGTATGTTTTAATTTGTCCCAAATTGACTATTTTCATAATTTATATTTATAAAGGAAAAGACAAAAATAAACACTTCAAATTCTCATTAATAATTATGCAGAAATCCAGTTTTGTCCCAATTATTACCCATTTATATTCCATTTCTTTTATATATTATTTAGCTTGAAATATAGCAAAACCTTTGGCATTGGCCAATAGTTGGCACTTTTTGATGTGTCATCTTCTGACTTAACACTGTTACACACATTCCCCTTCATCCAGGATCTCTGGCCCTTTCATCCCTCTCCTCATATACGTAATCCCAAATTTCCTACCTCGGGTTTCATTACCTATCTCTGGCCTCTTTAATTCTACTGTGGTTAAGGGCTTCTAAGCCCAGTTATGTTATTTCCTTTTAACAATTCCTCATCAACAGTAACAAAAAAATGTTTATTAGGTTTCTACACGTCCATCCTCTAAGAAAACCTATTCTTTACGGAGTCAGGCATCCACCATTAGTGTCAACTTGGACACTAAGAGAAAAGAAGGAACACTGCAGAAATTTGGAGACTTCTTACATCATTCTCCAACAATTCTTCAATCAAAAGGTTTGGAGAGAATTAATTAAATGAAATTTTATATTATGTATAGGATCTTTTTTAATGTCTGATTGATACATAAACTCTGCAACAGTTCAGTGAGTATTATATGTCAAAAAGGTATTGTCCAATGCTAGGTACTGTGGAAGAAAACAGATGAAAGGATGATATGCCTAGGTGTTAATTATGTAGTGGAGGAGAAAGACCTATATGTAAGGAATTGCTTCAGGACAGGCTTCTTAATGTAGTAATTAGAGGCACAAGCAAAATACAAAAAGCACAAAAAGAGAGGTATTCTGATTAATTCTGATTTAAGGGTCTCCGAAAAGATTTTATGGAAGAGATAAGATTTAACCTGGGTATCGAAAGGTTGACAAGATTTTAACAGATGGGAAGAAGGGCTATTCTAGGCATCCTTCCGCCTGCCCCAAATAATTATACCATAATACTAATACTAACATTAATTCCTCTCAAGGGTGTAATTAGGGTATATGTCCTAGTGTTTTTTAGTATGCATATGTAACCATTATCTATTCATGTATAATATGTCGAAAACATTATATGACATATCTAAAACAACTATTGAGCTTAGTTGCAAAAATAGTTTACTTAGTGGTTTTTTACTTCATAATATAATGAAGATATATATTACACACGTGTGTGTTTGTGTGTACATGCACATCTAACAGGGGTTGGCTTTAACACAGAGTACCAAGAAAGTGTAGAAGAAGTTCAGACAATTCCAGGTAGCAATATGCATCTGGTATGTAGAATGTGGAAGGACTTTTGTGGGTTAAAGAGAGTGGAAGAGTATGTTTTCGTGAGATTTCCGGAGTGGAACTATAGGATGAATTAGAGACTAGAGGTGGGGAGAATGGGAAGGGAGAGGGACTATAAGCAGGGGACAGTTGAATTGAGTTAAATAGGTTGTGTAAAAATACTTCCTGTGAAAACTTACCATAGAGGTTCCCAAACTTTCTTGGTTCACTGTACCCTTAATGTCTCAGTGATTTTTTTTTTTCATTGTGCCAAAAGAAACACCTCATAGTCCCATCCATTAAGTACTTAGGCCAAAAAAAATCATTTAAAATTCAGCTTCAGAAAACAGGTTGCAAAGATATGTCATCATCAAAAGGAATATAATGCCATGTCACTTTGAAACAATAAAGTACCTTGAGCTATCACAGTATCACTGTTTTCCTTGAAAATTTAAATAACCTGAAGTATTCCTGTGAGTTTGCTGTAGCATTCTTCAATGCAGTTTGGAAATTTCACAGACTACCCAGACCCATTTGTATATATTTTTAAAATATGTACTTTTTTTTTCATGCACAATTTGTAAAAGCATAGAAAATATCTGAAAGGACAAACAGCAAACTGTTAAAGTTCCACCTCTCCAAATTTAGATATTTATCTAAATATGATTCTTATGTATTTGTTTGAATTATATTGACTGTCACTTATATATTAAAATGTTTTAAGAGGAGGGAGGTACCCATAACATAACAACTACCTTACTTCATTGACTTAGTTCTTGAGCAACTTCCCTACGCATGCACTTGTGTGGATTTTTTTTTTTTTTTTTTAACTTATTTTAGGAACATTAGATATCCCTTTTTAATTTTAAGAATTTTGGGATTTTAACTACATATCTGTTGTGGATCACTTGGAAATATAGGATAAGAGAAAGAAATAGAAATTCTTAAAATTCTGCTGCCTGATAACCACAATTAATAAATCACTCAGTATCACTGGTCTCCCAGCTTTGCAATCTTGCCCATCTACTCTGTCCATTCAGTATATGGCAACCATGCAAATTGAATTATATCATCCTCTATTTCAAATCTTTTAATGACATCCCAAATCCC
Source organism: Cabassous unicinctus (assembly GCA_029593785.1). NCBI lineage: Eukaryota > Metazoa > Chordata > Mammalia > Cingulata > Chlamyphoridae > Cabassous > Cabassous unicinctus. The sequence goes on along the minus strand of JAQZBX010053609.1, from coordinate 9,955 downwards.
CTGATTTCTGATTCTCCAACCTTATTTCTTGTTATTCTAAAAGTTTGATAACTAACCAGCTTCAATACTTCTAGCTGGTTGACAGTTTCTAAAATATGCCAGGGTTTTTCTTGCTTTGAGATCATTGTATTTGTGCTTTCTTTTACCTGGAACACACCCTGGTTTTTCAAATGGCTGCTTCATTTTCATCCTTCAGCTCTCACCACAGATGCTACTTTATCAGAGACATCTTCCTTTATCACCTAATCATTAACCCACATCCCCAGTCCCACTTAATCTCTATTCCTACATTCTATTTTTTCCCTTCTTAACACTTACTTAAATTGTAATTATTTTTTGTTTTCTTAATATCTTTCCCATTAGAATGTAAGCTTCACAAAAACAAAATGCCTTGTTCACATCCTCTACGCTTAGTATAGTTGTTGGCACATAGTAGACTCTAATTAGCATACTTCCTTCACAGATTTTCTATTTTTAAAAAAATATCATTGATATAGATAGATTTTCTAGCTAGGAATTTTCCCAAATGGAAATGTGTTTTCTATTAAAGCAATATTTGTCCATTTAAAAAAAATAAAATGCACAAAGAAAATTTTAAAAGTCCCATTATTCCACTTCCCAGAGACAATTGACTTTTAATGTTTTGGTTTCTATCCTTCACTGTATGTGTGTATGTTAACTATAAATAAAGCATTTATAATATGCAAACTACTTTTACTTAATAATCATTGTGGACATCTTTGCCTGTTAGCACTTAACTAGATCTATATCACCTTATTATTTTTAATGCTGCATAGTCCTCTTTATATGTATCCTCTCTCCCAAGTTATTAAAGCGTCCTTCCTGAGTTTTACTGGCTGCACGATGATTTTTTCTAAAGTTTTATATGGGTTTATTAAGAGAAAAACTATTCATGATCAGAGAGATCTCAAACCAAAAATGGGATGAGAGTCTCTGTTGTACTATAATTTACCTAACATTTCCACTACATTGGGCATTAATCAAAAGATATTTTATCCATTTGCTTTTTCTTTTCTGAGATTGATTACTTCAAAAATTAGGCATTTAATTTTTTTCTTTGTGAATTGTCTACTCATGTCCTTTGTCCATTTATATATTACAGTGTTTTTCATATTAATTTGTATATGTTCTTTTTTTGTTAAGGATTTCAAACTCTTGTAGATAAAAAAAAAATTTTTTTTAATTTCAGGAATTAACAACAAACTTTTTTTCCCATAGCAAAGAAGCTAATTGAAACAATGAGTTATTCAAAGCCCTCAAATGTAGAAGCAAGTAAAGAAAATACATCTCAACCAAAACGAGCCAAACGGAAATTATACACAAATGAAATTTCATCTCCTATTGATATTTCTGGTCAAGTGGTAAGCCAGTATTTCAGTTTTGATAAATATAAAACTGATCATGTTCTTTTAAATTAAGTGTTCATAATAATCTGAATTTTAGTGGTTTGGATTTCTAGTCTTTAGATCAAATCTCTCCAAGCAAATGCTTTAAACCTTATATTTTTAGTTTCAAATGTGTTAAATTTATACTAATTCAATATTAATTTTGGATTATTATATCCATTTGTATTTGAAAACTCATCAGAGGAATTTTTATTCCACCAATAGAATTACCACTATTTAGTAATTTATTTGCCTGTAACAACTTTTTTCTTGCTAACTTTATTACAAAAGTTACATAAATCTGTGCCCAAGTGTCCTAGTAAAAATATAGAATTGACATTTAATCTTTTCCTCCCACCTCTTCTCTAAACCTATTAAGAAAAAAATATCATTGTCACCCTGACTGTATGACTCATTCTCTTCATTCTGAACAACTTGTGCTATTACAGGCAAGTTCTAAATTTCTGTCATGCTGGTATCTGCTACATGGATGAAAGTGAAGATAGGAAAGTAATTACAGGAAAGGCCTTCAGCAGAAGGTGCACAAGAAAAATCAGGAGACATTTTTTACAACAGGGGTTATCAGATATAAGATAGACACTTAAGGCAGGTGATAAAGAATTAGGGTTAATTAGAACATGCTGTTGTATATATTGTTTTGTTGGTCACTTTTCACTGTGTCTCATTAGCATATAATTTCTTCCCTTGGCTGAATATTACTTCTTAGTTGCTTTCTAAATTATAAACTCATTGCTATGGAAGATCTTTTTTTAATTATTTGAAGTACCTATCTTCAAATATTTCAATAATATTTGTAAGCTATACTCTCAATCAGTAAAGAGTGTAAATTATTCTAATTCTAGAATTAGGTAGTATTGAAAGAATCTTTTACAAAATCTGTTTCTTTAGATAGGCAATATGCCTGCAGTCCAAGACGACAAAATATCACAGTGTACCTATTTCAATTACACACATGATCATATCTTTTCATTATAAACTAGTTTCATTATGTTCAGTTATATTTCTTAAAAATTGCAAAATTACTCTTTCAGATTTTGATGGACCAGAGAGTAAAGGAAAGTGATCACCAGATTCTCAAACGACGACTTCGAACAAAAACAGCCAAATGAGTCAGTTATGGAGAATGTTTTAATATAAATTTTATATTCATAATCATTGTAACTTACATGCTGACTTTTGAAAGATAGTTGTATATATTATGATGCACAAAATCTCTCTGTATATACATCGCTGTTTTATACATAGTATAATTTTAATTGAATAAAGAAAAGCAGTCACTCAGTTTACTTGTCTATTTTTCTGAGGCTTTGAAGACTAGTTTCTTTTCAGAATGTTTGTTCCCATTATCCCAGGCATGGAATCAGCAAATATCCTAGGGAAGATTTTATTCTCATTTATTTTTCTAAGCATGGATGTCATATGTGTTTGTATTAAACAGTGTCATGTTTTTATTGTATCTGTTAGGATGTACAGAAATTTCACATATCTGTTTGCATTATTAGGACACAGGGAATAAGTGTGTATAGGTCTCCTTGATGCCAAAAAGCTTATGCACATTTAGAAAAGATCTCAGGTCTTTAATTAGAATGTCTTATTTTAATAATCTGATAGAATTGACTTTATGATTTTTTTCTAGGACTTAGAAGAGTAAAAGCAGGAAATTAGAAAGGAAGAGGAGTTGGTATCTAGAGACCAAAACAATGACAACTAGGAAAGAAATAGAATGCTATACCTGGAAGGATCTTCATTTTCCAGATGAAAAAACTGATATCCATAAAGCTTACTTATTCAAGGTCATACAACTAATATGTATTGAGCTCTTGGTTTTAAAAGACAACAATTAGAGACAAATAAATACAAAGCAGAGACCTCAAAAATTGTTGCTAATTGGAGCTCTTAAGAACAGGAACATATATTTATACATCTAAAACCTTAAAGATTTCATTGGATTTCAGTGTTGTTTGCTTGATTATTATAGTGATAATGCTGAATAGGAAGAAAAGTTATATCTGGTGTCTTGTTTAAGGGGCATTTATACCATATTTTGGGAGAATTTCTTTCAAATAGTTCATTAAAACTTAACCTCTTTAAGCACTAAAGTGTTATTTTGCTATCTGGAAAAATGTGTTGAACAGCTCATCTGAAAATTATTTATAGTCATAAAATTGAAACTTTAAAAATACACGAGGGAAGCAGATGTGGCTTAAGCGATTGAGCTCCCAACTACCATATAGAAGGTCCAGGGTTCAATTCCTGGGGCCTCCTGGTGAAGGCGAGCTGGCCTGAGGGGAGTGCTGGCCCGTGTGGAGAGCTGGCACAGTAAGATGACACAACAAAAAGAGACACAGAGGAGAGACAATAAGAGACACAGCAATCCAGGGAGCTGAGGTGGCGCAAGAAATTGAGTGCTTCTCTCCCACTCTTAAGAGGTCCCAGGATTGGTTCCCGGTGCTGCCTGAAGAGAAGACAAGCAGACATAGAAGAACACACAGCAAATGGACACAGAGAGCAGACAACGAGGGGGAGGGAATAAATAAATGTTTAAAAAAAAAAATACACTAATGGGGAAGCAAGTGTAGCTCAGTGGTTGAGTACCTGCTTCCCAGGTATGAGGTCCTGGGTTCAATCCTTGGTACCTCCTAAAAAAAACACTAATGGAAACTTCTAGTTAAAGATACAGTTCAAAACATGCATTTACCACTAATACCTCCCAAAATTCCACTAAAATTACAACAAAAAGGTGTATTTAGAAAGCAGGAACCCTCAAGTACAAAGAAGAGAGACGGGATAGCTTCATAGAATATTGGCACTAGAGAGCAATCAATTTAGCACACCCCAAAAAGCCAAACCCTAAGCTGGCAATGGAAGAAGCCATAGCAACTTAATTTGTACCACAGAACACCAAAAAGTCTCAGGAATTGATAGTGCCAGGTACCTCTGAAAAGAGGACTTATTAAAAGTCTGTATAAAAACATGTAGACCCTTCCACACTTCTCTTACTTGGATGGAAGACCAGAGTTACTTTAGGAGTCTCTACCTCTGTCTGTCTGCACATGGCTGCTGCCCCTGTGTCTCTATGTGCCCTCTTGTCTGTCTAATCTCCCTCTGCCTCACTCTTATAAGGAAACCTGCCATTAGATTTAGAGCCTAAGCAGCTAATCCAGGATGAGCTCTTCAAGAACCTTTTTCCAAATAAGGTCACATGCACAAGTTCTGGGAGTTAGGACATGGACATATCTTTTGAGAAGCTACTTTTCATCCTATTACAGTTCCTTGAAAAAGTCTGAATCAAGATTTGCACTGGGGAGTGGTTAGAGGAGTAACACTTGAAAGGAAGGAGGGAATCAGGATTTTTTTATAAGGTGGAATTCAGCTGCAATGAAATTGCAAGAGAGGTTTTAGTCAATTCCACAGGGAGCTCTTTAGCTGGAAAGGCCCTTCAGAGTGTCCTAAATTAAAGGAAGAGGATTGGGCCTATGAACCGTATATTGACTACATTGGATACAGGCTGCCCCTGGGAGGGTCACATCTTGGGCTAGGCTTCTCCCTTCAAGGGTAAATCCCAAGGAGGGACTCAAATGTCAGCTGTCATCAGTTAACACTTCTGGCAGCCAGAGGAATTAGTGCCATGGTTCTGAATGGGGGATCTAAGACTTTAATACAAAGACAAGACACTTGGAGGCGTGGGGTGGGGTGGGGAATGAACTCTTAGGGGAAAAAAAGGCAGAAATGTAAAGCTTAGTAGATTAGATAGAATATAGAGTTGAAGAGAGCCTCCAAAATAACCCAGAAGACAAAAATGGAGGAAATTTGTATGAAAAATATAGAATTAGTCTAGGTGGTACAATATCAGATAATCGGAATTCAAAAAGTATATAGAAAAATCCAGAAGAATATTATCAAAGTAATGAAGAAAATTTCCCACAACTGAAGGACATGAATTTCTACATTGAAAGGGCCCATGAAATGCCCAGCCTAATGAATGAAAAAAACCCACACCAAAAAACATCATTTTAAAGTTTCTGAACACTGGGATCAAAGTGATCCTAAAAGTTTTATAAGAGGAAAATGAAGGATTGAGAATCAAAGTGGTATCAGACTTCTCAAAGTAACACTAGAATCTAGACACAAAGGAGTATTGCCTTCAAAGTTTTGAGTGAATTTGTTTTCCAACTAGAATTGTAAACTCAAGCTGTCAAATATGAAGGCAGAATAAAGACAGTTTTCAGACATGCAAGACTAGTTCTCAGCTTATATGCATCCTTTCTTAGGAAGCTATTGTAGGGAGTGCTCCAACAAAACCAAGGAGTAAACTAAAAAGGAGAACGACATTGGGTCTAGGAAGTGCAATCCAAAACAAGACAGACATATAAAGGGAAAATCCTAGATGAATATAAAAGGAAATTCCAAGAAGGAAGCTGTGCAGCACATTTAGCAACTAGGCTATTTATAGCAGGGACATAGAGTCTGGAATAAATGTCTCCATGATGAACTTGATTGAATGATGTGTGAAAATATTGGGAGAAAATTTGGAACTAAATTAGAAAACTAAGCAAATTCCAAGGAAAACAAAATGTTGCAAGGAAAGAAATCAGACCCTAGTATATTACATGACTTAGCATGGAATAATATTTACATAATCATAATGTAAACATTAAATCTTGATCTGACCAAATAATCTGACAATTATTTAGAACAGATTGGTAGGGGGGAGTGGGAGGTAGTACTGATTGGTTTATGACTTATTTCATAGTGTGAATTTGGTAGATAATATCTAAAACTGGAAGTGGTAGTAGCAGAAAATATGAAATCAGTCTTGTTTATTTATAGTATAGTTCCCAAGCTACCTTTTTTTACGCTAGAAGCAGGAAATTAAACCTGTTAGGCTAGCAAGGCTACATATTAATGTAATACACATTTCTATTTTATGAAGCATTCTAAAATTTTAATATACTAAGTGTTTGGAGAAGGAGCAATCTGATTAAGCAAGACACTTCTAAATAACCAATGGGACAAGCAGTACAGTAAGGCAAGCACAAAGATTGGAAAGGATGAAGTAAACCATCTATTCATAGATGACATGAGAACATACACAGAAATTTCTAAGGTTGCCACAAAAACTGCTATTACTAATAACTGAACTTAGCAGGTTGCAGGAGACAAGTCAACAATTACAAGTTAATTGTATTTCTGTATACTGGCAACAAAATACTAAAATTTTAATAGCATCAAAAAATGAAATATTTCAGGATATTTTAAAACATGAAAAATGTGTACATGGGAAACTTCTGTTGAGAGAAATGAAAGAAGACCTAAATAAAAGGATACTGAAGAGAAAAAATATATCATATTCATGGGTTAGAAGACTTAGTGTTGTTAAGATGTCCATTTTCCTCCATTGATCTACAGATTCTAAGCAATGCCTATCAAAATCAGGCTTTTCTATAAGATTTGACAAGCTGATTTTAAAATATACATGGAAATGCAAAGAATTTTGAATAGCTAAAATAATTCTGAAGAACAACAAAATTACCCTTTCAGATTGCAACATATAAAATTATAATAGTCAAGACAGTGTGGTATTTGCCAAAGGATAGAAATATAAGTCAATGGAAGAGAATGGAGTCCAGAAATATATCCACACATTAATTTTAATTGATTTGACAAAAGTGTTAAGGGGATTCAATGTGGGAAAGAATAGTCTTTTCAACAAATATTTTGAGAATAACTGGATATCCTTACGGGAAATAAATAGAATCTTAACCCTTATATTAAAGCATATATAAAAATTAACTCAAAAAGGAATATAGATTTAAAAGTAAAAGCTGAGGATTGTGGGAAGATGACAGAGTAGGGAGCTCCAGGATTCAGTCCTTTGACCAGAACAATTATTAAATAGGCAGGAACTGTCTGAAATAACAATTTTGAAACTCCAGAAGCCAGTAGAACACTGTATAGTGTCCAGAGTAGAACAGGAGGAAGAAGCTGGTAAATTATGGTAAATTGCTCTCTCCACATCACATTACCAGCACTCATTCCCCATGCTCCCAGCAGGCTACTGTGGGATCTAGCCCTTGGCTAGCTCACTGATGACAGAAAGGAACATAAAAACCCTCTTCCCGAAGACCAGGGTGGGCAGAGCCAATTGCTGATCACAGCTTTAGATTAGCAACTTCAAATCACTGGGGCCCAGCTCTGAGGGCAGCCATTATCTCAACCCACCCTAGACAAAGGCACAATGGAGGAGATTTAAAGATGCTATGTTTCCCCAGGGTTTCAGGGGACAAATTCAAGGGCTGCATTTGCTGAGCAGGTCAAAAAAGTTCAACTTTGAGGAGCCATGGAAGAAACTCCTGGCACCTTTCCTGATCCCCTCCCCAAGGCAATTTGGAGCAGTCTGCACCCTCTTCATCATTCCCTGACACATTTTTGGCTGGGAAAGACTGACTTGGGAAACTCCTCTCCTGCATACACCACTCCCAGAAAAGCAGCTTGAGACAAGGAAAAGAGCATAAGAAACTATAGAGGCAGACAGCCTGGGGCAAAGGCTTGTCTGTTTTAATACCCAGGAGAGGGAGGTCTGTCTCCTGGGAAATAAAGGGGGCAGTCAAAAACCTGTGAACAGGGAAACTCCAAAACAACTAACAAGCACAAGCCCAGGATAAGACACAGGCCCAGAAAAGACAGGGAAGAATCAGAACCTGCATTTGCCTTGGGCAGATGTTCCTGATAGGAGGGCTGAAATGTAAGAAAATCTCTGTCTTATCGCAAGCTGGTTACAAAATCAAGAAATAGACATCTCAGGGAAAAAATCCCAGAGCTACCATTTTAAAATATTAAAACATACATTGTGAAAAAGAGTGCAAGACAAATAGGAAATGGTGGCCCATTGAAAGGAAGAGAATAAAAATCCAGAAGACACTATCAAGGAAGACCAGAATGTGAGCATACCGAACAAAGATTTGAAACATGATCTTTAAAATGCTCAAGTTGTTGAAGGAAAATAAAGAGAAAGAACTAAAGATATCAGTAAAACAATGAATGATTACTATGAGAATCTTAGCAAAGAGATAAAAATTTTAACAAGGAACCAAACAAAACTACTGGAGTTGAAGACCTCATTAACTGAAATGAAAAATTCAGGAAGGTCTCAACAGCAGATTGGAACAGGCAGGAGAAAGAATCAGCAAAGATACTTGAAATGAGTCAGGCAGAGGAGCAGAAAGAAAAAAGAATTATGAAAAGTGAAAATAGCCTAAGACACCTCTGGGACACCATCAAGGGTACCAATATATGCATTATGGAAGTCCCAGAAGGAGAAGAAAAAGAGAAAGTGGCAGAAGGAATATTCAAAGAATAATGACAGAGAACTTCTCAAATTTATGCACATTGAATAAGCCCAGAAAACACCAAACAGGAGAAACATGAAGAAAAATACACCCTGTCATAAACTGATCACACTATTGACCACAAAGGTCAAGAACAGAGTTCTGAAGACTGCAAGAGAAAAGCAACGTGTTATGTACAAGGGAGTCCCAATTAAATTGAGTGCCAATGTCTCATCAGAAACCATAAAAACAAGAAGGCAATGAGTTGACATACTTAAAGTGCTGAAAGAAAACAACTGCCAACCAAGCATTTTATATTTGGTGAAACTGTCTTTCAAAAATGAGAGAGAGAGGTTAAGACATTCCCAGATAAACAAAAGCTGAGGGAGTTCATCATCACTAAGCCTGCCCTACAAGAAATGCTAAAGGTTGTTCTTCAGACTGAAAGGAAAGGATCCTAGACAGTGTGGTTCAAAGTGGCATAAAGAAATAAAGACCTCTGATAAGGGTAACCATTTAGGCAATTATAAATGCCAATTTTATTGTAGTATATTGTTTCATATGTAACTTCACTTCTTATTTCCTACATGTGCTAAAATGCAAATACAAAAGAGATTAATCTATGGTTTTGTACATACAATGTATAAAGATATAAGTGGTAACCGTACAAAAAAAAAGTGGGAGTACGGAGGAGTATTGGGAAAAGTGTATGTGTATGCTACTGAAGTAAAGTTGGTATCAAACCAAATATGATTGTTATATACGTAGGATGTTCAATTTCAACCTCATAGTAACTGTAAGGAAAATAGATGAAAAATGTATTCAAATAGAAAAGAGAAAACACTCAATATGGTACAAAACAAAAAATCAAATAAATACAAAAGTAGGCATTAATGGAAAAACTAAAAACCAAAACAGTATAATACTTACAAAGACTAAATAGCAAAATGGCAAAAGAAACTCTTGCATTACCAGTAGTGACTGTAAATATAAATGGATTAAACTCTCCAGTCAAAAGGCAGAGATTGGCAGAAGAGATTTAAAAAAAAAATTTTTTTTTAAAGTATGACCTAATTACATGCTATCTGCAAGAGATTCACCTTAAATTCAAAGACACAAGTAAGTTGAAAGTGAAAGGCTGGAAAAACTATACCATGCTAGTAGTAACCCAAAGAGAGCTGGGATAGTTATGCAAATATC
>JAQZBX010053608.1:0-18830 GCA_029593785.1 Cabassous unicinctus | reverse complement strand
GATTCCTAGGTATTTGTCTTTTTGTTGCTATTGTAAATGGATTTTTCCCCTTATTTCCTCCTCAGATTGTTCAATACTAGTGTACAGAAATATTACTGATTTTTGCATGTTGCTCTTGTATGCTGCCACTTTGCTGAACTCATTTAATAACTCAAGTAGCTTTATTGTAGACATTTCAGAATTTTCTAAATAAGGATCACTTCATCTGCAAATTGTGAGAGTTTTACTTCCTCTTTTCCTATTTGGATGCCCTTTTTTCCTTATCTAATTGCTCTAGCTAGAACTTCTCGCACAATGTTGATAACAATGGGGATGATGGGCATCCTTATCTTGCTCCTGAAATTAGAAAGAAAGTTTTCAATCTTTCCCCACTGAGTACTATGTTCACTGTGGGTTTTTCATATATGCCCTTTATTATATTGAGGATTTTTCCTTCTATCCTATCTTTTGAAGTATTTTTAGCAAGAAAGTTTGCCTTTTGTTGAATGCCTTTTCTGTATCGATCAAGATGATCATGTGTTTTTTTTTACCTTCAATTTGTTAATGTGGTATATTATTTTAATTGATTTTCTTATATTGAACCAGCTTAGCATACCAGGAATAAATCCCACTTGGTCATGGTGTATAAGTCTTTTGATATGCTGTTGGATTCTATTTGCAACTATTGTGTTGAGAATTTTTGCATCTATGTCCATTAGAGAGATAGGTCTGTGATATTCTTTTCTTGTACTATCTTTATCTGGCCTTGGTATTAGGGTGATGTTGGCTTCCTAACGTGCTGGGTAATTTTCCCTCTTCTTCAATTTTTTGGAAGAGTTTAAACAGGATTGATGTTATTTCTTTTCAAAATGCTTAGTAGAATTCACCTGTGAATACATCTGGTGCTGCAGTTTTCTTCGTTGTGGATATTTTGATGATTGATTCAATCTATTTAAATGTGATTGGTTTGTTAATTTCTTTTATTAATTGTAGGGTGAGTTTAGGTTGTTTGTGCATTTCTAGGAATTTGTCCATTTCATCTAGGTTGTCTAATTTGTTGGCATACATTTTCTCACAATACCCTCTTATGAACCTTTTAATTTCTGTGGGGTCAGTTGTAACTTTCCCCCTTTCATTTATGAATTTATTTATGTGCATCTTCTCTCTTTTTTTCTTTGTTAGTCTAGGTAGTGTTTGTTAATTTTATTGATCTTCTTAAAGAACTAGCCCTTGGTTTTGTTGATTTTTTCTATTTTGTTGTTGTTGTTCCCAATTTCATTTATTTCTGTTCTAATCTTTATTATTTCTTTCCTTCTACTTGCTTTGGGAATGGTTTGCTGTTCTTTTTCTAGTTTCTCCAGTAGTTCAGTTAGATCTTTGATTTTATCTCTTTTTTCTTTTTTAATATAGGCATTTAGGGCTATAAATTTCCCTCTCATCACTGCCTTTGCCTGTAGCCCATAAGTTTTGATAAGTTGTGTACTCATTTTCATTTGTTTCAATATGTTTACTAATTTCACTTACAATTTATTCTTTAAACCACTGATTGTTTAGGGATGTGTTGTTTAACCTCCATACATTTACAAATTTTTCTCTTTCCCATGTATTATTGATTTTCAGTTTCATTCCATTATGATCTGAGAAGGTGCTTTGTATAATTTGTCTTTTTATATTTTTTGAGACCTGCCTTGTGACATAACATATGATCTATCCTGGAAAAGATCCATGAACACTTGTGTTTGAGATTATTTATGAATTCCAAAAAGAGAAAGTTTATGTTTGTAAACTAATCTATTCCAGGTGTGATACCATTTGACTATATTGGATTCAGTTGAGGGGCTCTTGATTAAATTACCTGTTAAGATTAGGGCTTTGATTCAACCATATCAGTAAGGCATGACTCAGGTTGAGTCCTTGCCCCCTTGGTGGGCCTATATAAATGGACACTCACTCAGGAAGAAACACAGAAGAGGAGAGAACTTTGCCATTTTTAATGCTATAGTCCCGGGGAGAGATGAGCCATTTGTCTGATAGCTTACAGAGACTGTAGGGAAGAGAGCCGAGACTGATACAGAATGCCTGGAAAGAAAGGAGCCCTAACCAGGAGAGAGAGGACTGGAAGCCCTGAGGGAATGGAGACACCAGGCAGAGATCAACAACCATCTTGCTTCAACATGTGGCAACTGACTTTGGTGAGAAAGCAACCTTGAGCTGCATTCTTTAAAACAGGTGTTCCTAAATTTTTGCATTCCATAGGCCCTTCTGCTAGTCAGGGGAAAAGCACAGACCCTTGATTAAGTCCACACTATACTGTGTATTATTTAATAAATATATCAAACACAGACAAAGTCTTTACAAGAATGATGTTTTTTTGAATTTCAATTCCAACTTACAGACATCCTGAAATCTTTCCATGGGGTCCATGGACCCCTGGTTAAGAACCCCTGATTTAGGGCCTTGTAACGGTATGCTTTTACCCCCAATAAATGCCGTTTATAAAAGGCAACAGTTTTCTGGTACTTTGCATCAGCACCCCTTTGGCAGACTAATACAGCACTTCAGAAGAATGTATATCCTGCTGAGTTTGGGTGCAATGTTCTGTATCTGTCTAAGTCTAGCTCATTTGTCAATTCTTCAACATCTCTGTTTCCTTGCTGATCTTCTGTCTAGTTGTTCTATCTAATGATATGAGTGGTGTGTTGAAGTCTCCAAATATTATTGTAGAGATGTCTATTTCTCCCTTCAGTTTTCCCACAGTTGGCCTCATGTATTTTGGGGCACCCTGGTTAGGTGCATAGATATTCATAACTGTTATTTCTTCCTGCTGGATTGTCTTTTTTATTAATATATAATGCCTTTCTGTGTCTCATAACTTTTTTTTTGCATTTAAAATCTGTTTTGTCTGATATTAGTATAGCTACCCCTGGTCATTTTGGGTTACTGTTTGCATGGATATCTTTTTCCAAACTTTCACTTTCATCTGGTTTGTATCTGTGGGTCTCAGGTAAGTCTCTTGTAGGCAGCAGAGGGATGACGCATGTGTGTTTTTTTTTATCTATTCTATTCTGTTAGCCTATACCTTTTGATCAGGGATTTTAATCCATTGACATTCAGTGATATTTCTGTAAATGTATTATTTATTCCAACCGTTTTTATTCTTTGGTTTTCATATTTCATATCTTATTTCATCTCTCTTTTTACTCTTTTGGTTATAGTTTCTGGTATTCTTTCTTCTATACTGTCCTCCAAGCCTCTCTCTCATATCTTTTCCTTTCAGGCTGTAAAGTTTCCTTTAATATTTTCTGAAAGGTGCATCTTTTTTTAAATGAACTCTCTTAGATTTTTTGTTTGTGAATATTTTAAACTCCCCTTTATAGTTTAAGGACAATTTTGCTGGGTAAAGAATTCTTGGCCAGCAGTTTTTCTCCTTCAGTATCCTAATTGTATCATACCACTGTCTTGTCATCTCTGTGGTTTCTGAAGAGAAATCCACACAGTCTTACTAGGTGTCCCTTGTATGTGATGGTTTGCTTCTCTCTTGCTGCTCTCAGAATTTTCTCTTTATCTTTGACATTGGACATTCTGAGTAGTATGTGTTTTGGAGTACGTCTGTTCACATTCATTCTGATTGGGATATGCTGTGCTTGTTGAACATGTCAGGTTATTTCTTTCATGAGGTTTGGAAAATTGGCAGCTAATATTTCCTCAAATACTCTTTCTGCCCCTTTTCCCTTCTCTTCTCCTTCTGGAACTCCCATGACACATATATTGTTGACTTTCATGTTATCATTCATCTCTCTGAGGCCCTGCTCGATTTTTTCCGTTATTTTCTCTCTCTGTTCTTCTCTGTCTTCAATTTCAGCTGTTCTGTATTCTGTATCACTTATTCTTTTTTCTATCATTTCAAGTCATCTGTTGTATGCCTCTAATTTGTTTGTTTGTTTGTTTTTAGGTACCAGGGCCAGGTTTTGAACCCAGGTCCTCATATGTGGGAAGCCATTGCTCAAACACTGAGCCATGTCAGCTCCCCTGAGTTGTTTTCTGTTTGTTTGTTCTTTGTTTTTTTTTTTTAGGATGCACCAAGAACTGAAACCAGCACCTCCCATGTGGAAAGCAGGCAATTAACTGCTTGAGCCATATCCGCTCACATCTAATGTGGTTTTTTTAATTTTTATTTTATTTATTACCCCCTCCCCATTGTTTGCACTTGCTGTCTGCTCTCTGTGTCTGTTCATTGTGAACTCTCTGTGTCTGCTCATCTTCTTTGATTTTTGTTTTTTTAGGAGGCAACAGGAACTGAACCCAGGACTTCCCATGTGGTAAGCAGGCACCCAACTCTTGAGACACATCTGCTTCTCTAATGTGTTTTTGATCTCCCATATCATGTCTTTCATTCCCATGAGCTCTGTTACTTTTCATTCAGGTTTTGTTACTTTTCTATTCAGGTTTTCAAATTCTTCTTTGTGCTCACTCACTGCCTTCTTGATGTCCTTTATCTCTTTAATCATATTGTCTTTCAACTCATTAATTTGATTTTGGATATTTGGGTGCATCTCATTGAATAGTTGTCTCAAATCCTGTGTCTCTTCGAGGGCTTTGATATATTACTTTACTTGGGCCATTTCTTCCATTTTCTTAGTATGGCTTGCAATTTTTTGCTGATGTCTAAGAATCTGATTAGGATGATGAGTTTATTCAGATGCTCAATTTCTCTATGTTTCATAAGGATTTAGTGACAAGAGGCTGCATGTCCCTGCTATTCTTTGATTCTTAGTTCAACCTGTTCTGCATCTTTAGGATAGTGCCTTTTAGTTGCTTAAATCTGACCCTGGACCCTGTAATGGGTTACAGACCCACACCCTAGGGCCTTGGGCAGGGAGGCTGTTAAGCCAGAAAAAATCTCTCTTTCTTAATTTTAATTTCCTCACATGCACTTCCTTTGTCTGCCAGCAGATGGCACTCTTTGGAAGCCCTATCAGTTCAATGAGGTTGGAGTGTGTTTGCTGCAACAGTGACCCGATTAATGTGATAGAGGATTCTGCCTGGAGGCTAAGAGCCTCATAATTTAAACTTTCTCCGAGGCTGTTCTCCAACCTTTCCTGGCAGCACCCTCCCTTTTCCCACATAGGAATTAATTCCACTCCCCTCTGCATCCTCAACAATTAGTTATGGATAGTAGAGAGGGGGATTGAGAGGTCAGATGTCTTTAGTTCCTTTCCAGCTCCCAAAGCAAACAATGGCGTGGCCCCACTGGCATTGAAGGGCTCCTGGGATACAGCAGACCAGATTTGTGGGTCAAAAGCTGAGTTAGTTTCAGGCTTTGTCCCTTTCTTTCCCCTTTACTGGAGGCCCCTCTATCTGTAACCGCTGTCCCAGAGGCCCAAGTATTCAAAAGTGTCTATAGGGTGGGGGCGGATGCCAGCAGTTGCAGCTGCAGCTTTTTACTCACAGTTTTCCCATTGTGATTCTTTTCCTTTGCCCCTCTCTCTTCTGGGTGGTGTTCAGCCTTCCCCTGGTGTCCTAAACCCTAGAGGTTTTTTTTCCAGACCATTTTTGCTATTTTTCTAGGAGAGGAGAAAGTCCTGTCTTTCTAGTCTGCCATCTTCCTATAAGTCTTATCAGTCTTTCTGATAGCATCCATTCATCGTGCAGTACCTGGTCCAGTCAGAAGAGCCACTGCTTGAAACAAAGCAACAATTTCCTTCATGATGCAATGTAATTGGAGCCAGGGAACAAAGGACAGCACCTCCCCAAGGAGAACATTCCTTCAGTGAAGTGAGGTATCATCAGCTGTGGTGCATCGAATTGCATTCCCAGTTTGGATATCTCTTGTCCTTGGTCTACACTCCAGTTTGGACCCTTTGTAGGCACTCTTTTCAAGATGTACCTTCTGTTAAGGGTTGGCCCCACTGAATCTGGTTGGACTTTAATCTGGACCCCTGGAGTCCTGTACAAGAAGTGTGAAAGTCAGAAGGGGAGCAGCCAGAAGCTGGAAGTCAGCAGAACCCAGAGAAGAAAGGAGAAGATGCTGCCATGTGCCATGTGACAGAAAAGTCAAGGGCTGTGGCCTTCCAGCAGCCAGCCCCAGAGCTCCACAGTCTTCTAGGAGAAAGTGTTGCCTTGCTGATTTTGGACTTCTCCTAGCCTCAAAATCCTGAGTCAATGAATTTCCATTGTTCAAGCCAACCCATTGTATGGTATTTGTTTTAGCAGCCAGGAAACTAAAACACAAGCAAATAGCATCTTGGCTTTGGTTGGCCTAATCCTTTCTCTTGGGAATGTTTATATCTGTTTTGGCTCTTGGTTCAGGTGTTTGCATAACCTCATCCTGTGTTAGCTAGAAGAGTCAGAGTGCAAACCATAGAGTAGACAAAGTTTTGATGAGTATGTAAAGAATTGCAAGTCAGTAAGGAAAAGAGAAACAGTTCAATAAAAAATGTAGTCAAAATATGTAAGTAGACAATTACCAGACAAGGAAACCAAATGGCCAGTAATTATCTGGAAATCCTACTAGTAATCAGGAAGATGCCAATAAAAACAACAAAATGATATTTCACACCCATTATCTTGCCAAATATTAAAATCTGAAATACCAAGAATTAGTGAGTATGTGAGCGGACATGAACTTTCATATATTGGTGGTGAGAATATAAATTAGTACAACCATTCTGGAGAGAATTTGGCAATGTCTGGTAAAACTGAGATTTTCAAAATCTGTGATCCAGCAATTCCCCTTCCATGGAGCCACATATGCAAAGTGGTTTACTGCAGCACAGTTTGAATAATGAATATGTTGGAAACAATGAAAATGTCCACCAGCAGAAGAATGGATAAATAGGATGAACTATTATTTAGTAATTAAAATGAATTAAATATATCAATAGACACCAGCATGCATATAACTCTAAATGACACGATTGCATGATAAAAGCAAGTAGCAGAATTTTATATACAGCATTAAAACATTTATATAAAAATGTCACAAAACAAAATAATGTTGCCAGTGTATGTTGATATATATTATATATACATCACAAAAGTGTAGAAACAAACAGGGAAGACTGCAAATGAATGAAGCCAGTTATCCTCTGCCGACAGAGGAGGATAGAACAATGAAAGGAACCAAGAGGACTTCTAACTCTAGCTATGAAGTTCTTTTTTAAAAAATTAAAAAAAAAAAAAGAGCATAGTGTTATCCCTTGCTATTTCCTGACAGGGGATTATGGTCTTTCCCTTTGTCCTGTGGATCCATTCTTTGCCATCCATTGCCAGGCCCCAGGAGGCTGTCCTCCCTCTGGCACCTGCCTGCTCCCTGCTTTCCGTTGGGTCCTCTGGCAGGTGCCCAGCCCCTGTATGTGGGAATGCAGGTTCTGGCAGCAGCCCTCTTGCAAGATCTCTTGATGGCTTCTGATCGCAACTCCTCCCCTTGCCACTTTCCCCCAACCCTTGGGGTGCAGAGAGGTCCTGTGGGTTTCCTGTACCTTGCTTCTGCTTTGCCAACATTTCCTGTCAGGACCCTTACAATATAAGAGTATCAACTTGCTTCTTATGGCATTCTCAGAAATCTTTGTATATTAAAAACAATACCAAAAGAAAAAAGAGAGAGAGAGAAAGAAATGCAAAGAAAAATAAGTAGCAGAGAAGCAAGGAGTTGAGAGGGAAGAGGTCAAAAAGTATGAAAACCTTCTCTAGAAACTGCATGCCCTGAGGAACTGGACTGCATTTGAAGTGGTAACTCACGTGGCAACCGGGCCGTACCCGAACCTGACAGACTGGATGCTTTCACCCCCACGCGCTCCTCAGCTTGACTTGTGACAGGTTTTGCTTCAGCGGGTCACTCTACCTTTTGGCTTTGCTTGGCAAGTGCCTGAGTTTTGCACTGTCCACCATTGAGTTTGAGGGTGGCAGCGAGTGCCCGAGGTTCTGTGATGTCCACCATTGAGTCTGAGGGTGGCAGTAAGCACCCAAGTTTCTGGGATGTCCATTTTTGAGTCTGAGGGTTGAAGCGAACACCTAAGCTTCTGCGCTGTCTCCTGCTGAGTCCAAGGTGGTGGCGAGCACCTGAGTTTCCATGCTGTCTCCTGTTGAGTCTGAGGGTGGTGGTGAGCACCTGAGCTTCTGTGCCATCCACCATTGAGTCCAGGAAGACAGAGGCTCCTCAGATGCTGTCCCTGCTCACAGGGGCTCTGCCAGCTGGCAGTGCAGCCCTGGGAATGGCCATTTCAGTGGAAAGCTGTCCCTGAAAAAACAGGTTCACACGGGCCTCGGGGAACAGATGCTCCTGTGGAGAAATGAAGCATAGGCTGAGGTTTACCAGGACAGCAGATGCCCTGAGCTCTGCAAATGACCATTGGATGCAGTTACTGATGCAACAATGCCCCAACCCCTCCACACCACAAAAGCAGCACTCTGCTTGCAGCCACTAGCTGTGTGTGCCTGTTGAAGCCCATGAGATGAGGATGGAGTGGCCAAGGAACTGCATTTTTATCTAATTTTACTTAAGATATATTTAATGAAATAGTTTTTTTGTGGCCAATGAAGAAAGGATGGGACCCTGTGACCCTAGGGCAGGGATTCTTAACCTTTTTTGTTCCAGGGCGCCTTTGCCAGTCAGGTGACAACCACAGACCTCCTCTCAGAATGTAGCAGCAGGTAGTTTCATGACACTCAACTAGTGTCGGGTCTAACAACTACCGTAATTTCGAAGTATGAATGAGCGTGAGTGATTTTCAAGATATGCAACAACTGTAATGTGATGTGAAGTGAATGCTACTGTAATTTATTGCAGACATTGATAAATAAAGGAAATACTAGATTTCAGTTAGAGGGCAGAGAAAATAAAGATAATAAGTTGATTTTTTTCAATTCAAGCTCAAAGACCCCCTGAAATCCTTCCATGGGCCCCTTGGGGGTCTGTGGACCCCTTGTTAAGAGCCCTTGGTCTAGAGGGTCACCACTACTGGGGAAGACAGTGGACACATGAGCATAATTCACCTGTCTCTTAGTCAATAAACTTTGAAAAGACCCATTATGTGCTATAGAGTACGTGTGGGGATGTCGCCCAGGGGCCCCCAATCCAGGGACTTGTGGCCCCTTTGGTGATGCATTCAGACCTCTCAGTTGCCCAGGCATGACTGCGCCATGCATAGCCCAAAGCTTTGAAGATGTGGGCCTGGGGGCATCCACCTTGCTTTGTCCCATGAGCATCAGGGATTGTTTGTATCCTCAGTAGGGATCTCCAGTCCATGTACACATTGTCACCCTGGGGTGTGTCAGGCTGAGATTCTTCAACTGTGTAGAAAACCACAGAGGGATTTGCTGGTGATGCACCCACTCTCTGGGACAGAAGCACTCACAGTTCTCTTACCTTTCATGCACATGTTCAGGGGACACAGGGCAACTCTGAACCAGGAATCCCAAAGTGATCCCTCATAAGCCCTCAGCAGCAGCCAGGATCCAGCACTGGGCCAGTGGGGTTATCTTCTGCTTTGTTCCTCTCCCAACATGAGCAGTACCGACTGTGCTGGAACACTCCCTTCCTCCTCCAGGGCTCTTACCACATGGCCCTTCTTTTTTTTCTGCATCTCTCAAAGCAGGCTCTTTAGTGGCCATTTCTAGGAAAGGCTTTGTAAGATGCTCTGGGGCTGTCTCCAAGCTGGGCCTTCTGCACTGAGGGCATTCTCTGCCGCTGCTGTGCTCTTTCTGTGGGATTAGCTGCATCCTTGGAGGTGAGAGGATGGTCTAGACTCCCTTTGAAACCAGCAGTCCCTTTTGGCTGCAGGTGGCAGCACCTGTTACCCACTGCTCCACATGCCCCATGTGGCTCCCTCTGGAGCTATCCACTGGCATTGCTGCCAAAGACTGTACAAGACCATGAGATGGTCCCAAGTATGATGTCGCACGCTGTTCAGTGGACACCAATTCCAAGACTGGGTCCTCATCCTTCCCACACTCCCTGCTCACTGAGAGCATGTTCCTAGCAGCCACATTCATGGTGTGTGTCCTCGCCACATTGGGTGGGCACCTGGTCCTTCTCTGAGAGCTTGGAACTAGAAAAGAGTGCATGACTGTACTGTGGCAGTGTGTGGCTGGACCTGCAAAGCTTAGAACAGAGCAGATAAGGGTGGTTCCCAGAGAGAAACCCTAACAGGCAAACGCTGGTGCTCTGTTTCCCTTGGCATGCCATACCCTTCTCGGTGCCTCCTCAGGCTCAGCTGCCTTATCCTTCATGGCCACATTTAATGAACTCTTGATTTCAGTGTATCTGAATTTGTGTAATTTGTTACACAGCAATAGGAAATCAACACAGAAGATATATAAATGGCTACATATTGGTTTCCTATTCAGATTCCCCTCTTCCCACCTTTCTCCTATAAATAGCACCCAGCACTGCCTTTAAATCTGCTCTGTAATGACCCCAACCCGATGGTCAAGATGGACCCAAAGATATTAGGTTAGCTCCACTCCTACTTCTGACTTTGTGTCCTTTAGCTGTGGCCGAAGCCTCCTACTTCAGGAAAGTTTATGAAAATCAGCTCGGATTGTCATGGAAACAGTGTCTCTTCAGAAAAACAAACAGCAACAATAAAACTCAGCCCCTGGCAGTGTGAGGAAAAAAGAGGGAGAGAGAGATTCTTAGGAATGCCTAATCCTGAGGACAAGAGCCTGTCTGAAATTGCACATGCACAAGGCTTGTTGATGGGATTTTTCCTCATCTCTTCTTGGGCCCTTTCTGCTTTGGCAGGAGGAGGCCTGCATGCTGCCCACTTGCCCCAGGCAGCTATCTCCCACATTAGCCTGAGTGCATAAAGTCTGGCAGTAATAAGCCCCTGGCTGTTCAGAACTCCTCAGAAACCATAAGGCTGGTAGCCATAAGATTTGGGTTGTTTGGGCTGTTGAATATGCTAGTAACCAACCTAACTTGTGAAAGAGAACTAATATATAAGATCTGCATAATGCTTTACAGCTTTCAAATTGCCTTCAGCCCCACTTATCACTTGATTCTCTCAACATCCCTGGAAGCAAGGCAGTTCCCAACATATCCATTTTGCAGATGCGGAAACTGAGGCCCGGAGCAGCTAAATGACCTGGCCAAGAACAAGATCTCAGTGAGTGGTAGAACTAGGGCTGTTCTCCTGACAGCAAGTCCTGGCTCATTTGTTCCTCCCATATCCCAGACCCTTTGCTATGTCCCAGGCAGACATGGTCCTGAGCCCTCAAGTAAACAGGCACTGAAATAATGACTTTGTTAAAATGGGAAAATGAAGGATGTGTACAAGGTTCTATGAGAATATATGAGAGGGAGTTCTAACCCAGTCTGGACAACTGGGAAGTTTCCACTGATAAAGCAACATTTAAGCTAAGATGGGAAAGCTGAGTAGTTGACCAGGAGAAACAGCAGTGGAGAGAGAATCCAGCAGTGGAGAGAGAATCCAGCCTGAGCGCAGGGCTGGCACCTTTGAGGAAGAGAAAAGAATATTAACACACAGGGGATGAAGGCTGGTGACAGGCACACGAGGGCAAAGGGGCAGGCAGGGGCAGACCTTACTGTGCCTCAGGGTTCTGATGAAAGGTTTTGCCTATTCTGCAGAGCAATGGGAAGCCTTGGAGGTTTTCAACCAGGGCTGCTACATAGCCCAGTTTATATTTTAAGCTCATTGCTCTTGCTCCATTCAGGGAGCAGGCTGGATGTGGGGAAGAGCAGGAGTGGACATGGGAGACAAATGAGGAGGTGTTGCCATCAGCCAAGCAAGGAACAAAGGTGAGCATGATAATGGCAGTGGGCTGTAGGGACAGGATGGGCTTCCTGGCTGATTGAACTGGCAGGAATGAGGGAGGAAGAGGTACCATGGATTTTCCTCTGGCCTCCTGCTCGTTATCTCCAAGGTGAGGCTTCTTGGGCTTGCTTTCCTTCTCACAGAGCAAATAGAATGCCAGGCCTGCTGCACAGCATTTGGGACACAAGGGCCCAGCCAGGCAAGGAAGCCTGAGAAAACCCATTTAAGCTTCCCCATCTGGAAATGTGCACTGCAGGAGAGCAGGTGAGATGTTTCCATCCCACACTCATTTGTTCATTCAGACTCTGGAGGAGACATTGAACTTCTGTCAAGGTAGGAAATAGGAATAACTGGTTAGATAACAAACTGGTAATGTTGTGTTACCTCAAGTGTTCAAGAACTACCCTGATGTAAGCCCTTTCATCTTACCAGTTCCTGAAACCTGACTCTTGCTCTTGAAAATGATACAAGAATAAGAATATTAGAATGATAGTAAAAGTGTCCTTACATCTTCTCCTCAAAATTCTTGGGGACAGAGAGTGTGCAAGTAAATACAGTCACTGTCATGGTATTATTGAGAGTGAGAGACCAAAGATAAAGGAACTGGTTGGCATTCTGCCGATGTCTCATGAAGAGCGGTGAGTATAAGATGCACCGGGCTTCAGAGTCTGAGCAAAGGGCAGCTTTGCTTCTCTCATTTAATCATTTATTAGCTACATGATGTTGAGCAGCTTCATCTGCATTTCAGCATCATGACCAATCAAAAACCCTATTCCACAGGTTACTGTGAAGAGGAAGACAGCACAAGCAAACCTAGTGTTACCATTCAATAAAGGCTAGTGGCAATACTGCCTAAATCCTTATACTCGAAGGCGGAAATGTTTCTAGGTGTTTTTTTTAGCCTTTTGGAGCTCAATGGAAAATTCCACACACTCATTAGCAATATTGGAGAAGATAATTGTAATTTGAAAATGAAAGCTCATAAATCAAGTAACTTAATTTTCAAAAAAATCAACAAATATTTTCCAAGTACCTGCTATGAGCTGATTATTTTTCAAGGTGATATGGTGAATTTGAGAGGCATAAACACAAACAGACTAGTTGGGGAGTCTGAAATGAAGACCTAGAAAGCAAGCTTGCTGAGGGCCAGTCAGCCAAGTGGCCAGCTCAGGCATGGTAATTGCAGTCTGGAGGGGTTGGCAGAGCCAGGGTGATGCTGGGAAATTTTCAGTAATAATACCAACTCTCCTTGTGCCAGAATACGACCCCTAACTGCTGGTGAAAAAAATAATACAGAACATTTTTAGGGCAGTCAGAAGTTGTTTTGAAATGAATCAGAATACAACATGGCAGCTTCCAGCTGTGTAAGAATCCTGCTCTGACTTCTACCTGCAAAGCAGGAGTCATTTGTCCTCTATCTAAAATGTACGACTCAAGTTTTCAGCCACAAAAATCAGCTTTGGTGATGGCCAACAGAGAAATTGCAGCCAGAACGACACACGACAGGAGACGTGAGGGCTCCAGTCACTTTCCAGCTCAAGTCAATATAGAAGTACTTTCTGAGCATCTCCTCTCCATCCAACCTGCAGGGTACAATGCCCCCATTGAAGACCTCACAGCTAGTGCAGGGACATGCACATGAGCAATCAGTTCTGAGCCAGCACGCACAGTCCAGTGTAGAGATGAGTTCTGGTCAAAGGTCCCGCTGGAGGAGTGGGTGGCTGATAGCCATGTCAGGCCCCAAATACCTGAACTGGGTTTGACAGGAGAACTGTAGGATTTGACAGGAATGTGAAGGGAAAAGGGAAAGGTGGGCTACCATTCAGGCCCAGGCTGTTGGGAACTCTAAGCAGGCCTCGCCTCAGGGCTGACTCCATCAAGGGAGAAAAAGCCCCTGCTGGCCTTTCCTGTTTTCTCACTTGTGGAGCACTGGGCAGGCTCAGTGCTTCTGCTTTAGCATAAAGCTTTGATCCTTGTTCAAAGACAGACATATCTCAGCTTGTGGCTGCTCCTTAGGCCTGACTGAGGGTGAGTTCTGTGTGCTTTACTGAGAGAAGGTTTTGGTATTTAAAGAGCGAGAGGGTCTGAGGCCCCAACTAGAGAGCTCGGTTGTTCAGCTTTTCCCTCCTCTTCCCTCCCATTAGCCTCAACACATTTGCTCAATCAAGCGAGCTACTAATCACTTATGTATTTGATATTTTACAAATTTGCTGGTTTTCAAATGATTTTTTTTTTATTTTTCTAGGATTCATTAGTAAGAATCTCTGCCAAATATCTAGATGAGTTTGCTAATTTTAACATTAGACAGTTAATGTTGATCTTCGGTATAATCTATTTCTTCCCTCCCAATACAGTTTTCTGAGAAAGATAAAGTAAAAGCCTGTGTTTTCTTTCTTCTCCCCAACTCACACCTTTTTAGAAAAGTTAAACTTACCTGGAAATGCAGGATCTGTGCTCCGATTCCTCTGTGGCTCTGCCCCAGACCTCAGAGCAGAGAGTGTGCCTGTCTCTATTAATTGCTCTGTTATTGTGTGGCTTCCAAGCCTCTCCCATGCAAATACACATTTCCTGACTTGCCAGGTGTTGTGTACTATGTTCTGAGCAAAATGCTTTGCTCCTTGAGTATCCTGCCCGGAAACAGGCAAGACAGGGCACCTCTGGAAATCACTGGCAAACCTGTTACTCCACATCATTTTAGAAGGTTCCGGGAAATCGGAAAATGTGTAATGAAGGGTGTCCTTCCATAAGATGTTCAGTGCAACCCAAATAGTATCTTTTTGGGGTAAGAAGGAGGCTTACAAACCCCCAAATCACCCCAAGCTTGACCACGTCTGAGAAGTGGCCATTGGCAGAGCTGCCACTTTCTGAGGGGGTCTCAGAACACAGAGGTCCAGACCTAAGAATTTTAAAAGGCCAAGGCATCTTTGTTTTCTGCAGAAGCAGCCTTGGAGGAGCAGCTTTGTCTCTCCCTGGGACCAATAGGAGATTCTGGAGTGGTGGGCAGGGCCCCTGAGCATGCCCAGGACTCCACAGCTGCTGCTGTTTGCATCCCTTAGAACTTCACTACCTCAAAATGACTGTACTCTTCAAATGCCAAGAAGAGTCTGTGGAATGGGGGAAGGTGGTAAGTGGAAGAACTTTACTCTCCAATCTCACACTCAGGTCCACCTACCCAGCGTCTCTAGTGAGGGGCAGATGATGCCCAGAAGATGGGACGGGGTGAGGCATCCACCATGAGTCATCTGTCACTTCAGACAGCATCACTGTCTTTGAGGGAACTGTCATCATTATTCAGGACTTTGAGGGAAATCATTGGAATGCTAATGAGCAAGGGTAGGGAAATTCTTCAGGATCATTTCCATGGTCTCTGGGGCATCTGGGTAGAGTAGGAATATAATGGAAAGAGAATACAGTGATGACTTTGACACTAGGATGTTTATTCAGTGATTTAATAGAATAAAACTTGGAAAAGGTCCATTGAGACTGAGGAGATGTGGAATATGTCAGAGGGAACTGCAAATTATGTGAGCAGTAGGGCCCACTGTCCTTTCCTCTCATGGCCACAGCAAATATTTAACCAGCATCAGTAATTTCTGAAATTGTTGGAGAAGAAGGGTAAAGGAAATGAAAAAGATTAAGAATGTGATTATTAGTTTTAAAAATATTTTGGATAAATTAAAAAGTTGAGAAAATTATGTAGAAAAGAATTTGCAAATTTGGGGATTCTTGGTCTCATGACAAATTTCTGGGCACAGATCTTTAGGCATGGTACTAAATGTTAAGCATCTATTCTACTATGGCCTCCACCTTGCTAAATCCAAGTCAATCCACAGTCCCTGCAGCATTTGGCAGAATGGATTGCAGCTCCCAGAAACACATTTGCCATGTGGCTTCCAGACCACCTCCCTTGCCTGGTTCTCCTCCTACCTCCTTCTTGGCCTCCTTTCCTGTTCCCTCCTCATTTCTCTACTCTCTTGGACCTACTCTGCTCTGCATCTACATCCTTCTGTGATGACATCATCTAGTCTCATGGCTTTAAGTTTCCTCTAAGTTTCTCTCTATGCTGACAACTGCCCCTCGTTTACCCACTGCCTGCTAGACATCTCCAGGAACATATCTAGTGGACATCTCAAATGTGAAAGGTCTCCAAATGTCTATCTTCCCCTTCAAACCTGCTCTATCTGCAGTCTTTCACCTCTTAGTTGATGACAAATCTATCCTTCCAGGTGCTTAGGACAAAAACCTTGGCATCACCCCTGACTTCTTTGTTCCCCTTATGCCTCATATCCACTTCATCTGGGAACTTCTGTTACCTCTGGATTCAACATAGACATAACATCTGATTACCTCTAACCACCTCCATTGCCACCAACATGGCCCAAGCCATCATCCTTCTCTCCTAAATAACACAATCACTTCCCAACTGGCTTCTCTTCTCATAGCCTTGATACCCACCCCCACTGCCTATTCTTAACACAACATCCAGAGTGATGTTTTCATTTATTTTTTTAATGTTTTTGAAGAATCTTTAGATTACATAAATGTTACATAAAAATATAGAGGATTCCTATATGCCCTACCTCCTACCACCTCCCACATTTTCCCACATTAACAACATCTTTCATTAGTGCGGTACATTTGTTACAATGGATGAACCCTTATTGAAGCCTTGCTACCAATGATGAATTATAGTTTACATTAGAGTTTACACTTTGTACCATACAATTTTTATAGGTTATAACAAAATGTATAATGGCCTGTATGCATCATTGTAATGCCATGCAGGACAATACCAATGTCCAAAAAATGCTCCCTTATTATACCTATTCTTCCCTCTCCCTCCCCTCAGAACCTCTGGTGGCCACTGCCTTTATATCAATCATAATAGTTCCTCCATTGCTAGAATAATAAGTCTATAATAGATTAATAAAAAATCTACTTTAGTCCATTGTTCATTCCCGAATCTTGAAGATTTTGAGATGGTGATGCCCATTCTACCTCTAATTGAGAGGGGGCTTAGATCCCATAGGGCAGATGGATAGAACTCTCTTGCTTGCAGTTATAGACATTCTCTGTTCCTTGTCATGGGTGTTATTCATCATCATCTCCTTGTTAGTTGTCCTGGGTGAGTCCAATGAACTGGAGAGTAGGTATTGCAACTTTGCTGAAATTCAGATCTCAAATGGCACATGAATGGACCAAAGATTTAAGTCTCTGGGACATATATTTAATGAGTATAGTGCTAATTATAGATTTAAATAACAGGGGCAGAAGAGCAATGTGAAGGGAAACTCTAAATGAGTGTAACTCTGTTACACTGGGGAGCATAAATTCCAAAGTAAGGCCCACCAACAGGGTGCCAAGTGATGCTTTTAAAACATAAATTCTTGTTCAAAAACCTCTGAAGACCTCCTGTGTTTCTCAGAATAGAAGCCCAAGTCCTTAGGTTGGCTTGCGAGGCCCCCTGTGCTCTCCTCCTTCCCCTACTGCCATTTCAAACAGGGCATACCCCTTCTTTCTTCTTCTCTCCTCCAGAGAGCAGAGAATTTGGCCCAGCTTATTTCCCATGGCTCATCCATCTGGAATGGTTCCCAGGACACACTGGTGCTGAGAGACCATTTGCTGAATGTTGCAATGGGATCTTGCTGAAGGCACTTCCTTGGTGCCCTCATGGGAGAGGAAGGCTCAGGTTCATATGGAAATCATTCAGAGCCCTCTAATTTGAGGACACTTGTTTGGGCTATTGTTTCCCAAAGGGAAACTTCATTCTTATGAAATCTGCTTTGTTTTTTAAATGGAATATCTTTCTAAATTAACAGAGCAAATAAACCAGCCCAATGCCAATTTCAACAGGTAACCCCAAGCCTGCTGCTTTTAACAGCATGGGGTTGAGAGAGGCTGAGTCATGGGTGGTGAGCACAGGTACTGCCTGTCCACAAGACTGTGGTGGGGAATGGGTTAAACTCCTTGTCAGCTGAGGGAAAATTGCCAAAGGACTCCCCCCCACAGAAGATTTACAGTGCTTTAGGGTTGAGGACAAGCAGAGGCAAGTTTTGTTTTACACAGTAGATATTCTCCAACTAACTGCAAATCAACATTCTGAAAATACAGCTATGTGGCATGCATGAGGACAGCTTTCTTTTAGCCAGAGCCTGAGAGGCCATTTTCATGGGCGGGGGGGCGGGTAGCTGGGGAAGTCCCTGGTGGCTGGAAGGCTGTGGGGAACCCTGGCTCCCTATTCTGGGGGGGGGGGGGCTCAGCCTCTCAGTAAAATGGTTTAAAAGTAGCTAACTCGCAGGATTGTTAAGATTATCTCAGATGATCAGTGTATCTGAAAGTGATTTGTAAAGTATAAAGCAATATCCAAATGCTAGTAAAACATTTTCATAAATCAAAGAGCTCCTTAAGACAAATGTGGTGACACATGGAAAATATAAAGCTAATGTAATTTATAGACTATAGTTAACAACAACATTGTAACATTTTTGCAGCAAAAGCAAAGTTGGTACTGTATTAATGCTAAAGGTAAAAAAATAAGAATAAGGGGTTTGGTTTTGTGAGATATGAATATGATTAAATATTCTTTGTCTTAATTTTCTTCTTTAATAAAGAGACCTTGCCTATGTCATTTAACTAATTTGTGCTTATCTGTGTATCTTTCTGAACACTAGAGGAACAACTGAGTTAGCAGTTTGAATTAGATGAGATGAAAGTGCCTGGGAAGAACTTTTAGGAGTAATGTTTCCATAACTCATCGCACTACTTTTTTCTGTTATTTTATTTTATTCTTGAATTTGTAATATAAAGTTATTAAAATTTTTAAAAAGGAGAAATAATTCTCCTCTAATTTACCCACCTTGTAAGTTCGGATTTTAACATACTATAGACTGGGTCAGATTTTTGTTGTTGCATTCTTGTTCTTTTATCACCATTTCAGCTGTGAAAACTGGAATTGAGCCATCATTTTGCTTGATCAGTTACTCAAAGAACCAGGTGTTCAGGGCAACACGTGTTTGGACTGATGGCTTTCTGAATCACCCGTAGCCTTCATGCAATTGCTCCCACCCATTCTGA
>JAQZBX010053607.1:0-18839 GCA_029593785.1 Cabassous unicinctus | reverse complement strand
GTATCAATATTAATTTCCTCATTTTGATGGTTGTATTATAGGAAATATACACAAAAGTATGCAGAGAAATGGGGCATCATGTCAGCAACTTAATCTGAAATGGTTCAGGATGAAAGTTGCAAGGTTTCTGTGAATTTGAGCTTTTTAATAAATTACTCCCTCCCTCCAATCAAGGACACGTTTCAATGAGAGGGAAAAAAAGGCGGGCACAGAAAGTACCTGCTCTACGGTTTCATCTGTGTTAAGTTCTGGAACACCCGCTCTAATCTACAGTGACAGCGAGTAGACGGGGTTGTTTAGGTGCTAGTGGGAGGAGACTGGCTGCAAGCGGCAGGACTTCCGAGGCAGGGAGTGTCCGTATCTGGATTCTGGCCGTGGTTCCTGAGCATCTACACTTGTCAAAACAGATGCATTTAACTTTGCACAAACGATTTCTTAACAAAGGTGATGAACTCGAAAGCACCACCTTCATCCCCCCAGCGTGGCCGCGAGCATCTTTCCCCTGAAGGAGTCAGAGGACCTTAGGGAAGGGGCTGGCTTCTGATTGATCGGGTCCAAGACGAGAAGGTACCTCACTGTGCCGCAACGCAAGGGAACTTTCAAATATCAGTAGGATCGTGTCAAAGGACGCGTGAGGCAGCTTCCTGCAGGCAAGACAATTCAACCACCAAATCCTACGATGGATTTAAATACATCGAATCAATGAAACCCATGAGTTCACAATGGTATTTGGAAAATAGAAAGCCAGGAAACTCGTTTGTCACATTTTGAGGCAGCAGTTCAAAGAACTCATTTTGGAAATGGGTAATTAGAGGGAAAGAATGAAGCACTTGCCCTGCCTTTTTGTAGGAACTGTACCTTGGCATAATCAAATCGTCCCAGCTGGTGAGATAAGCTTCTTCTTTACTTCAGAAGGCCAACTAGTGCATGTAGAATGAATGACAGAACTATTAAAAAAAATCATTTCCTCAGCTTTAGGTTTTCTCGATTGGAATTAAGACCATTATGCGGGTTGTCAATGGAAAACTAAATATGCTTTCAGGACTGTAGAGTCGCCAAGGGAAATACAACTGTGAAGCAGAGAGACCAGACTCTCAGCGAGACAGTCCAGATGCCACGGGTCTTCTCCCACCTACGACCTATTCTAGCTAACAACGTTTAGACACAAATTCCAGGAACTACAGGGGAGAACCACGAGGAAAACCTAGAAAATAGGATACACTGCAGGCAACTGGCTTAGTCCCTTCAACAAATGGATGTCGTTTAGAAAGGACCTTCTAGACCAAAGGAGTCTTCAGGGGCATAAAATCCACTACCAGTCACAGTCCCGGGCTGGATAAAGGCTGTTTAGACAAAGCAGCAGTAAACGACCTTTTTTTTTTTTTTGCTAATTGGAGAACTTTGAATATTGCCTGGTCACTATATGAGTTCAAAATTTACTAAAATTGGGGAGTGGAGAGCATTGACAGAAAAAAGTTACTCTAAAGTACAATTTGATCTCATTTTGGTAAAAAATATATAATATACTTGTGTTGCAAATGAACGTGTATGTGTATGTAAGGACACAGACATAATATGTGCAGCAGTTTGATATTATTGATGAATTCCAAAAAGAAATACTGGATTATGTTTGTGAAGTGGTCTTTTCCTCTGGGCATATTAGAGTGTATTGGATTCAGAGGTTTTACTTTTATTAAATAACGATTAAGGCTTTGATTGGGCCACGTCAGTAGGATGTTGAGTTCCCACCCCCTTGGTGGTCAGGGACTCACAGAGAAACCACACCACAGAGAAGCGTTTGAGCTGGAGCCCCGGGAAGTAAACACACAGAGGTGCTTGGTCTTGCGCAAAGAGAAAAGGCCCTGGGAAGAGAAACAAGCCGTTCACATGAAAGTCTACAGCTGGCCTTGTGGAGACAGCAGAGCAGCTGAGCCCGGAAAGAAGCCAGCCCTGGGGAGAGAGGAACCCGGGAAGCCTGAGCCCTCGCAGGCGTCGGCAGCCATCTTGCTCCAACACGCGGCGATAGACTTTGGTGAGGGAAGAAACTTACGCTTTGTGGCCTGGTAACTGTAAGTGTCTACCCCAAATAAACAGTCTTTATAAAAGCCAACAGATTTCTGGTATTTTGCATCAGCACCCCTTTGGCTGCCTAATACGATATGTATAGTCAGATCTCATGTTGGTAAAACATTCAGAGAGGTGATGAGCCTATAGATGTGTGTGTGCCTCTGTCTAACACGCAGAGCTCCTGTATGGCCTTATTTTGGCTACGTATGTGCACACAGGCACACACACATATACACGGAAAAGGAGTCGAGGATGTGCTTACTGCGTTAACAACGTGGCCTCTGGGGATGGGACTATATTATTTTTACCATATTTTTATTTTCTGACTTTTAAAAAGCTTACTTCTTACAAAGCACTGGGCTGCTTTCATAAAAGGTTGTTTGTCGAGAAGAGCTTTGCGTTCAGATCTTGCGCTGCGTTCCCTCCGGTAGCCCCGTGCCGGCTCCCGCTACATCTCACCGACATTGTCGTGGGCGACCCCCGTCCTTGACCCCGGCCGCTCTCACCCTGCCCGAGCAGCCCCCGCCCAGACCTCCAGAGGGAGGTGCTGCTGGTAACTGCCCCTGGGGTGGGTGCCGCCCGCACGTGAGAGCGGAGCTGCCAGCCTCCCACTCCCCGTCCTCCACGCGCCCACCCTGGCCCCCTTCTCTGACTCGTCTTCCACACCCTCGTCACCGCCCGACAGTCGCACACACGCCCTGCCCGGCTGGCCTCCGTGCCTCTGCCCGCAGCGCGTCCGCTGAGGCCTCCTCGTCCACGCAGCCCCGAAGGCGGGGTCCACTGCAGCCTCCGTGACCACAGCCCGTAAGCGCCGTCACGTCTAGCGCGGTCGCTGCTGTCGGTGGTCTCTCTGCTTGGGCGCATTTCACCAAACCTTTGCTCAGTTTTATATCCCTCGCCAGACGAGCTCTGTCTCTAGCGTATAGCTGTTCCGTAAAATATCAAATAAGCAAATGAACAAATAGCATGCCCTAATAAAGGGACTCTTCCCATTCACATATTTCTCTCTCAGGCCGAAAATACATCTCAGGGACAGCAAATTGTACTTTTTAAAAAGGAGACTCGCGCATTCGAATAAAATCACGAGTGTGGCTCGTCTTCTATGACGCTCAGGAAGTCTGTATCAGCACCGGCTTTGGCGTATTCCTTTATTTCTCCCTCTCTGCAGCTGCTCTGAATGCCTGACAGGCACGGTAGGATTGTCCTGTTTCTCGTTCCCTTTGCCTACGCCCTAACTACAATACCACATGCAGCTTTTCTCCAACTTTGCAAATCCCTTCAGCCATAGAGATCAGGACTTGGAAGAAAAGGGGGGAAGAGCCACCGCTCCTGTTTCCAGCAGAAAACAATTCCTTCTCGTGTGGGGCAAACGGCGCCGAGGTCTTGAGCAGAGGCTTGGCCACAGCACAGAGGGACAGTCACTAGCCCCAGGGAAGCAGGTACGGCCTCACACGGTTTCCCTTAGAGGGCACGAGAGTCAACAGCCTGCACCTGCCTCCCAGGTTGCTGCGGCTAAACCCAATGCGAGGGCTAACAGAGAACTCTCCAGAGCATCCTGCCCTAAGAGAAACACGAAGGGGCAGGAATGAATGGGAAACTGGAGAGGCAAAGGGGTGCACGGAGGGCAGTGCAGGTGAAAGAGCAGAGAAAGTGCATCAAGGAAGTAGGACGATCTCTAGAAGGAGGCACTGTGCTGTTTCACAGACGAGAAGGTGCTAGAAACTCTGCCTGTTTAACTCTGGGATTTAAACCTAAGAAGTCTGACTGCACAGCTGCTGCTGACCTGTTATTGTACCATGCCTCCTCCTGCCCCCAAAACTCCCGGGATCATGTGGAGGAGTGGGCTGGCTTCCGCGGCTTTAAGAATCTCCCTGGCGGTGGGGGCTGGGCTGCCTCCCTAACTTAGGGGTCTCCCGAGAATTAGCTTAATGGCCGAGAAACCTGGGGAGCCATCTGCCCGCTGCCTGTGTAGCTCCACTAGCCCGAATGCTCCCGGCCTCTCTTTGCCCCTATTTGCAAAGAGAGTAAACATGGGGTGAGGGTCGAGGCGCTCTCTTCTCGGCTTCACCAATTCCACTCCCTCGTGGGAGCAAGCGGCAGCTCCCTGCTCCTCCGTGCCCGGCTTGCTGGGATAGGGCCGTTCCTGCGGGAAAGCCCGGCTGGCTCCAGGGATACCAGACGCCTGGCCGAGAAGGATGCCCAGTTCTGAGGGATCATTAGCAGGCACGTTTCACTGTTTATTTTCCTGTTTTCTTTTTTAGAGCAGTTATAGGTTTACAGAAAAATCATGCAAAATTACAGAGTTCCCATAACATACACCCCTCACACGCACTCACACCGTTTTCTTCAATATTAACATTTTGCATTAGTGTGGTACATTTGTTGCAACTGATGAACCAATATAATTATACTTATATTATTAGTTATTAAAGTCCATAGTTTACATCAGGGTTCACTTTTTCTGTTGTACAGTTCTGTGGCTTATTTTTAACATTTTTATTGTGGTAACATATATATATACACACACATTTTCTTTCTTTAACCACTTTCAAGTATATAATTCAGTGGTGTGAATCACATTCACAATATTGTGAGGTCATCAGCACCATCCATCACCCAGACTTTTCCATCACCCTCACAGAAACTAAGAAACCAACTAAGGTTTCACTCTTGCATTAAGCCATAGCCTAAAAGTTAGCATCTATCAGCAAATAGGTTAGATTTAGTTCTCCACAAAAGACCCCGATTCAAAAAACCAGCACATACCACAAGCCCCCAAATGCTTGCTGGAAACACTCCTCTTCTTTTACCACGGCTGCTTCTCAGCCACTGAGGAAGGCTTTCAACAACGTGGTCGACAATCAGAGCCCCCGGCCCTGAGGAGCGGCTTGGCCCCACGGGCACACGCCTGATTTCTCGGCCTCCTTTCCTCCGGTTCCACAGTGAAGGAGCTGGACGTCGTTGCAGAGTCCGAGAGCCTGGTTTGCCAGCACGGGCGAACCTTTCCCAAATAGCAAAGTGTGCAGGCGCTGTGTCTGACACTGGCAAAAGGCACAGCGCCTGCCCTCGTGCGGCTTCTGATTTAATCGGTGAGAAGAGAAAGCACGTCCGCAAACATCGGGGCCTGCAGGGCAGGGGTGGCCAGGTCCAGGCGTGAGTTACAGACCAGGAGCTGGAGAAGTCCAGAGGAGAGAGAGACGCTCAAGGGCTGGGTGGCCAAAGGTCAACCTTCAACAGCCCCGAGGGTCATTGCCACGGAGGTGGAAGATGGTTTCTCAGTCAGGGGCAGGGAATGAGGGACTCTTTCTTCCTGGCCACCCCGACAGCTGGAGTCATCCCACTGCCGCTTGGCTTTAGTTTTTCATGAGAAAACATTGAGCTACATCCCTAGGAAAGGCTTGAGGTGCTTGTTGCCATTATCCTGGATATTTCTATAGCGTCCTTTTCTGTGATATTTTACAGTGCCATGAGTGGAGCAGGATAAGAAAGAAACATTTTACAAGTGGAAGAAATCTCGGTTCAGAATGATGTGCGGCCATAAGCGCCGAGCTTGGTCATCAAGCCCAAGCCAGAATTTGGTTCTCTGTCTCACCATGCCTGGTGCCAAGTGGCAGGATTCACCACAGCATCCCCCGGATCTGGGTTGGGTGGAGTTTTCTGTTCCTGCCTCACCCACTCCAGTTTTCCCCAGGTGACGTTCAAGAAGGAACAAGCAGCACTCCCTTTGGAGAAGACAAGCCTGGCCTCCCACACCTCTGCCCCGCAGCCTCTCCTTCCACCAAGGAGCAGGAACGTACCTCTGTAAAAACGCTTGCAAACCTGGGAAGGGCAGCCCAAGGTGAGGAGGCACCGGCAGTCATCATCATCCTTATCATCAGCGGCATCATCTAGAGGAAAACGTGCTTTGTATTTCGTTCCATCTGAGTGACAGAACCACTTATAAAACTGTCTAAATAATTCTAGAAGGAAAACGCTCATTTGCTTTTAATAGATCCAGAACAAGCACAGACTTCTCACGTCTAAAACAAGTGTGCTGCTGGTTTTAATAGGAAATTTGGGGTTAAGCCTGCAGAAAGCTGTGTAGGGCTGGCATATGGCGTGCTGCTGAGGCTCCCAAACGGGGCTGGCAGCAAGAAAAGACGTCTCTTTCTCCATTGTCCTCGAGCTTTATTCTTAGACACCCAGATGTCTCCGACTTCTCCAACCCGTCATTTGCACATGAATGGTGGGTCTGGGCAGCAGAGTGACCGAGGTCTCCGGAAAATTAGCCACAGCCAGGCCAGCACAGCAAAGCACAGGACTTCTGTTGGGAAGAAAAGGGAAGATTACAAATAATGCATTGATCCGCATCCTGTTGTCATCAACACTCAAACCTTTAGAGCTTTCTTCACAACTTTGCTTCCAGGATCCGAGGCCCCTCTATGAGCAGAGTGACGGAGGAAGGTCAGGGCACGGGGAGAGTGGGGCAGTGTTCAAAGTCACGAGGAAAGGCGCCTTTGGGTGGGCCTCACGTGGTTTGCAGTCCACTTTATAACCTTCCCAGGATGGTATCAGTCTCGGCTCTTTGTTGCAACAACAGAAACAATTAGACGTAATCAAGTTGCAGGGGTTTCTCAAGGTTAGTGGGAAGTTCAGGGACCCCCTAGTTGGGCCCAAATATCACGCTGGAAGTCCATGCATCCAGAAATGGTGCCACAAACGCAGCACAGAATTCTTCCCGTGAAGCTTCTTCGAAACCTTAGTGGGGATAAAAATGGATTCAGCCTTGGAGGGAGGCACTTCAGCCTTCAAAATGAGTGCCAGCATCAACAGCGAATCACTGGAAGGAAATTCCTCCCGTGGCCCCTCCTCATTCCAGGGCTCCCATCCGGACTGCCCATTGGCTCCATCTATTTGGGACCTAAGCTACTGCACAGAATTGCCTCTCCCATTTGCCCTACGTGGACTTTGTCTTCGAGGACGGTCATCCCTGGTTATGTCCCCCGGCACGTCCCGGCCACCCGACCAGGCCCTCGTATGTTGTGTGCGCCCTTCTGAGTTTCTGGTAGCGTCCTCCGCTTATGCTTTTCTGGCCATTTGACTGCTCATATTGTCCCTGCCTCTGGACAAAGCCTGAGTGGGACATGCGGGCCCCTCTCTTGGGATTATAGATACTTACTGATATTTCCCTCAAGTAACAGTTCTCCAAATAAAATCTCTGTTGGTATTTTTGAGGTCAGAACTGTTTTGCTGAAATAGGTGAACTTGAGATTCCAGCTAGAGGCAGGGGCTCAGGTTTCAGGCACATATGATTACAGGGCCCACGGCTGGAAACAGCTTGGCAGAGCATCTCTCAGCCTCATCCATGAAACGGGGATTCCCTCAGGACCCAGCTCACGCACGGCTGTGCAGAAGAGTGTGTCGCCACCCTGAAGCCCTCAGAGTGGCTCCTGGCTCTTAGTAAGGAGTTGATGCATGTTTATCATGACCCTCACTTTATTAATGGGAGGCTGAGCCCGAAAGAGGTTTGAATCACTTGCCCAAAATCACTGAGCTAGTAAGTGTTAGAAATGGGAAGGAAGCAGTTAGCTGCGGAGCTGGCGTTTTTAACTGCTAGGAGAGGGCATGTGTTCTGTGTTTAATTGCATATACCACTTCATGATTCTTATTTTGTTTCTTATCAGCCTTCCAAGTGCAACAGCAACCATGATAAAGGTTTGCTGCAGAAAGGAAGGGGGCTGTTGCCACGAGGGAAGTGCCGTGGGTCAGGACCAAGGGGCCTGCCTGTGGAGTATTTCAGGAGCACTGGGGAAAGCTGTGCGGCTGCGTGAACGCGGGGAGGCAGAGTGGGAAACACGGCAGGGGCCACATTGATGGCGAGTCTCACCCAAGAGAATTTTAGCCTGTGGACAGCGGGGCACCCTGGAGACTCTCCAGTTAGATGCCAAGATTCACAAGGTCGTTGCGCACAGGAGGGACTGGATGGGCAGACACTAGAGGCTGCGCAGCTTCTCAGGGGAGGAAGGGTGTGTTGGCAGCAGGGGAAAGGAAAGGCGGGCAGGGGGCCTTTGAGGACAGAATTGACAAATCTTGGTGAGTAATGGAGACTGGAGCACCCTATCCTAAGCATTAAATGTAGAATTTGAAAATGACGAGCTTGGACATTTAGCTGAAGAGATTTTCAAAGTAAATATGGAAAATGTGGCCTGGTTTCTCCTTGCAGCTTATAGCAAAATGTTAGAGGAAAGAGATAAGATGAGAACTAAACTGCTGGGCACAAAGAAACCAGAGACTGATGTAGGAAATTTCAAGCTTCCGGAAAACAAGCCCCCAGAGGATAATGCCCCATGTGAGGACTTAGCGAAACTTGGAACTTGTAAGTCAGGATTGGAAATGCAGCTATCCAGGAAGGACTTGTGGAAGGTCTTACTGTCTGACGGCTTGGACCCCTGCTTCCTGCATGCTAAACCAACAAGCTTTTGTGAGACCTGTATGAATAAAACCACTGGGCTAAAAGGGACAGGGAGGGGAGAGATTGAAAGAAAAATGGCTTCAAGAGGAAAACTGCAGAAGCTGAGGTCTGGAATTAAGACATCTCCTCAGGACCCCACCCATGTGTACAGACAGGGTGAGTTGCCCCAGCATTTGAAGTGGGTGGATGTTCTAGCCCATTGTTCAAGGACAGTTTGGTTGTCCCAGGCTACAGGGAGGGTGGAGCACATTCCCCAGTGGTGGGAGAGTTAGGTTGCCACCCCCACTGCTCTGAGGGGGGTGGGCCTGTATGCCAAAGATTAGGGAGAGTATTGTCTCCACCTCACTGTACTAAGGAGGTTGAGACTGTCCCCCAGAGACTGGTGTGGCCCATCACCCCAATGTTCTTGGAGGGTGAGGCCTGGAGCTCTGTTGCCACCCAGATACTTGAAGAGGGTAGAACCAAGCCCATGGAAAGGGTGGGCTCCCATGAGGCTATGAGAAGAAGAAACCATCATTTTAAGGATGACTTGCAGACTTTGAAATCTAATGGCGTATGCCTTGCAGCTTTTCAGAACTGTTTGGGACATGTGACGCCTGTTTTCCTCCCAAATTCTGCCCCTCCTTTGTGTATTGGAAGCAGATGACTTGTTTTGTAAGTTTCACAGGTCTACAGCCAGAGGGGAATGTTCCCCAAGAACAACTGCATGCCTGTAACAGATTTTTGTGATTTTATACTTAGCATTGCTACTAGAATGATCTAAGGCTTCTGGAATATTGTGATGTAATTCATGTATTTTGCATATGGAAAGACATGTCTTTTTGGGATTCAGAGGGTAGAGTGTGGCAGTTTGAGATTATTTTATGAATCCCCAAAAAAGAAAAATTATGTTTTTAAACTAACCTATTCCTCTGGGTGTGATACTCTTTGATTGCATTAAATTTGGTTAAGAGGCTTTGATTGGATTACTTGATAAAATCGATTTTTGGCTTTTGATTGAACTCTGTCAGTGGGGTGTGATTTATGTTGAGTCTCTGCCCCCTTGCTGGGTCTAATAAAAATAGAGACACAAAGAGAGACACACAGACAGACACAGGAAAAGGAAGCTGCCATGTTTGATCTTGCCATGTAAGGGAGAGGACTAGAAGATTGCTAAAGCATGAAGCCCCAAGAGGCTGGGCCCATGGAGCAGCTCAGAAGGAGACGGTGAGCCCGGAGGGGAGGCCGAGATCTCGGCAGAGGTCACCACCATCTTGCTTCAACTCGTGGCAGCTGACATTGTGAGAAAGCACCTCTTATGGTGCCTCAATTTGGACTTTTCATAGCCTTGGAACTGTTAGATTTTTACCCCAAATAAATCCCCTTTATAAAAGTCAACGCATTGGTATTTTGTTTTGGCAATCCTTTGGCAAACTAAAACACATAAGAGACTGAATTTCTCTTTCCTTCTGTTTTCCCCTCACAATTTAAGCTTAGTAATGAATTCGTTTTAAGGTGTGGCCCATGGCAAGATATTGGTTTTAAGAAAATCACAACCCTACAAATTGTTTTCCTAAACTGAAGGCCCAATAAAAAACACAGTTTTCTCTCATTCTTGAGCAATTAAAGGTGACTGCTGTAACTACCAAAAGTTCATGAAATCATCAGAATTTACAAGGGAAAGTTTTGGAATAGGTAGCCAAAATCGCAGTTATCTAGGATTTTATGTGTTAATATTTTGGAACCATAAGCAAACTTAGAGAGAGCAGCTCACCCAACACTTCTTCGTCTCAAAGCCAAAAACAGAAAAGGATCTTGTCACTTGGTTGGTTGACAGAGAAAAAGGGGAGCCAACTTCTAACTGGTTGTCAAACATTTTATCAACTTCTGTCTCTGCAGCAGAAAAATAAAGACTGAAAGAAAGTATGAGATTCATGACATATCGTTTGTTGGTGATCAGCAAAAACTCATGATGACAAGATGATGATGGCGATGACTCATCTATTCCCCCAAAACTACTCATTGAATGTCCGCGAAGCCCAGATGTTCTAGGTAATGGGGTAACAGTAGTGAGCAAGCATACAAAGACTTTGTTCTCACATAGCCTACTTTCCGGTGGGCGAGAGAGATTTTATATCCACATACACAAGTGTGCACATATGTGCAACATGAAAGCGTCAGGGGGTAAGTGCTAAGAAGTGTGGGAACACTGCACTATTTTTGAAGCTAAAGATGATGATGTTGGTAACAATAACAGCAATAAATTGACAAAGAAGAATGTCATTTGAGATTAAACTCTTATGACAGCACCGTTAGTGCAGAAATGGGCTCTTCCGGCTTGCGTCTCCTTTAGGCGCCAAAGCACCTCCTTACTTTCTAGTGAAGTCTTCTCTGAGTGGATCTGCCAAGCACCTAGCTGGAGACCTACACCTCACAAGCGAGGGCTGTTTCCGTGTTCTGGATTCTGTTCCCTGTGCCTTCCAGGGTCCCACTCAGTGTAGGATGACCTTATGATCATCACTGCACTGAAAGAACCTCCCAGTCCCAGGCCAGACCACAGCTAAGCCAAGTCAGGAGCACCGCACACAAGGTTCCTGCCAGGGCTGGGTGGTTATCACCATAACTCCCAAGAAGTAAGCTCTGTGATTCTGTGATGGCGACAAACGCGTGTGGGACACTCCTCCCACTGCGCATCTTGAGTCTGGGTCCTGTGTGCGTCCCTGGCCAACGCAACGCGGCAGAAGCGGTCGCTGCTGGTTTCCCAGCCCAAGCCTTGAGAACCTAGTGGCTCCCATTTCCTCCTCTGGAACGCAGCCACCATCTGTGAGGAGGCCAAGCAGCCCCAGAGAGGCCACAGGAAGTTGTTCTGGCTGACGGCCCAAGCCCAGGGCCCCCAGACGTGGAAGGACTGCGCCTCCAGAAGATTCCGCCTTGGCATCGCGTCATCTCCAGGCTTTGCTGCGTGAAGCAGAGAGAAGTAAGCGGCTCTTGCTGAGCCCTGCCCAGATGGTGGATTTGCGAGCAAAGGCAGTGCTGCTTCTTAAGCCACTGAGTTTCGGTGGTTTGCTCAGGACGCCCAGCAAGCGCCATCGACCCTGATCATTCCCAGGGCGGCCGCCACAGCGTTTGGGCCTCCGGCTGAGAACACTGAACTCACCCTTCCCACAAAACCTCCCCACCTCCCCCCAGCTTCAGAATGAGTAAAGGATCCACTCGTCCGTTGTTATTTTAAAATTAAAAGTTGTGCAGCCTTCTGAAAAGTAAGCGGCCTTTGTCAAGGAATGACGAAGGCGGACGAGGAGGCTCTCTTGCGTTTGCTCCAACCTGCAGCTCCCGCTCCGATCAGGACGGCGGTCAGTCGCGGCGTCTAAGGCCCTGCACTGCCCACCCAGCAGGTCCGCGGCACACGCCGGCCTCGGGGGGCGTGGCGGGCTCCACAGCCCGCTGCACGGTCCTTCTGGAGCTGAAGGCAGTTTCCAGCAGAGCTCTTTTGTGCTGGGCTGTTTGCACTGTCTTCACTCGTGAGCCCGAACCTCGGAGGGCTTTAGTGGACTAGCCACGCCGTAGCCCTTGCTATTCCATTCTCCCCTGTTTGGTGTCTGGGGGTCCCCAGACACAAGGTGATTGGGATGGTTATTTAGCCCAAGATGGCAAAAACGCTTTCTGCAGCTTACCCACCCTGCCCACACACGTAGTCTTTGTCAAAGCACCAGAGAAACAGACACAGTAGGCCTAACTTTGCCCAAATACTAAAACTAAATTAGCTAAGAAGTGTTTTCGTCTTCCTCATCAACGCAGCAGCTAAAACTAATTAGTGAAAAGGTAGAAACGCCTCGCTTTCCCCTCTCCATTAAAACAGTCTCAGCAGAAGTAAGAAGCACTGGGATTTAAAAAATAATAATTTAAATAAACACAGACATGGGCCCTTTAGTTTTCTGCCACCCAGGTTGCCCTCGGGCTGTCCTCTGTCCCGCGGCTCTAAGTCAGTGCGTGTCTGGTGTTGACAGCGCGGCCCAGGGAGACGTCCACTGCTGTCGGGAATCCAACAGCGCAAGCAGCCCACGGACATGCGCCCATTCTCCCTGCACGTGCCCGAGTGCACCAGGCATAAGGGGCCCGGGACGGGGGTGAGGGGGCCAAGTGTTTTCCAAGAAACAGTCCAGCTGTGTGTTAAGAGCAGCAAATAAAGGATGTGCCACCCTCGGCTCAGCATCGACAATAAGGAATGTGCACAGCTATTCAGCTACAAAGCATGAGCTAAAGCACTGTGGTAAGTGGCAGACAGCCTGCCGCCCAGCAATAAGAGAGCCGGTAAAAGTAGGGAGCTCAATAGCATGCAGTCAGCAAGAATGAAACGGCAGGTGATGGGAAGACGCGCCAGGTAGATTATTAAGTGAATAAAGCAGATGCACAGGTTGGTTTACTTTACTTTATACACACATATATAGGAAACGTTCCAGAAGGAAAGAGAGATATAAAATAATTGTAGAGCGATAGGGTTGTAGATATTTTAATATCTTTCTTTTGCCTTTAATTTTTTCTACACTGTATTTCATTCGTTAAAAATTGTGTAGCAGTAAAAATATTTCAAGAAAAAAACGTTTTACTCGTTCTTATTCTCCACAGGAGAAGAGCTGGGAACTGCTGAAGGAGCCACGATTTTACGTGCCGAGGCCGAGCGAAGGCGGGCGGCCCGTGGCCCTCAGGGTTTGCGCCAAGGTTCTGAGGTTTAGCACTGAGTCCAGTCCCTGAGCCCGGGAGCTGAGGACCAGGCAGGAAGGCCATACGCAAAAGACGAGAACACAGCAGCGCTTTCCCACCACGAGCTGGGCCCGCGTGGCCCCTGGGACTCACCTGTGCCTCCGCCAGTGACCTTCAGGTGTCAGTTGAAAGGTCACCGCTCAGTCCCGTGTTCAGTCCCTCCGCACACCTCGTCAGCTCGCAGCTATTTTACTTATTAGGACCCTCCATCTTGAAGACTGATTTCCTCCCCCTCGATGACGTGTTCCAGGAGGGTAGGGACCAGGCTGAGCATGGTGTCTGGCCCCAGTAGGTGCCCAAAAGATATTTATGGAAAGCAGGAAGGAAGACGCGTTGGGAACATGAGTCTCCAGAGAGGTTGGAGGAAAGAGCAGGAGGGACAGGAAGGGCGAGGAGAACAAGGGGAAGGGCCCGGGGTCCTTTGGTCCGGAGGGGTCAGGAGCTGGCACCTGGCTGGCGCGGGCCGTGCCGCCTGGCTAGGCGGGCACCAGCAGGAGGAGGCCGGGACGCCCCTGCCAGCCGGAGCTCTGGGGGTGGGGAGCGGGCAGTCAGACCAAGCGTCAAATCGGGTGGAAGCGTTTGGACCCCTGGGCAGAAGGAAGGAGAAGCCTCGGCTCCAGTCCATGGACCCTTCCCCAAGTTTAACCTGCATCTTGTCAGAGAGTGGTGAGTCACAGATGGAAATAAAAGGGAAAGAGGGGAAACATAACCTAGAAAGAGGCTGCCAAGTGCGAGCTTAAGCCCAGTCCCTGCCTGGGAACGGGGAGGGAGGTGGCGCAATCACCCGGCAGGCACAATCCCACCCTCGGTGGAAGAGAGGCGGGTGTCCGGTTTAAGAGGGAAAGAGACGGGACTTAAAACACGCTCCTTTCCAACAAGAAAGCCAGCACCTGGGGAAAGCAAACGCTAAGCTGAGAAGGTCCGTGGGCTCTGGCCAAGCCGCGAGGCTGTTTCACCGAAAGGGAAATATAATCTTTAAAGGAAACGGATGCAGTACGTGGGCCAGCGTTCACTTCAGACAAGCGACGAAGCAGTTTCCTGGTTTCTCCTGGAAATGGCTTCTTATGCAGCATCTTCCTCCAGTTGCTCCTGAAACAGCTAGGCTTCCAGAGGCACCTGCTTTGCTGCGTCTTACAGTTATGTGGTGATATCTTTTGTTAAGTGAAATTATCCTCAAGTATTAAAAAAAAAAGTGCTGCATGTGCCTATACAATACTCCAGGAAACTGTTGTTTGGTTGTGCTAATGGCCTGTGGCAGCTATCTATTGCTGTGTAACAAACAACCCCAAAGCACAGTGGCTTAAAACAACTTGGGGCTCTGGGGGAAGGAAGCCAGCAGGACTCAGCAGAACGGCTGATCACTGCTCCGTCTGTGTCTGCTGCAGTGACTGTCCAGGGCTGGAGGACTCAGGACGGCCAGGGCCACAGCCTTGGTGCCAGCTGCCGGCTGCGCTCCTCGGCTCTCCTCCACCACGCCCTCTGCCTCCAGGGCTAGTCGAGCTTCGCAACAAGGCGGCTGGCTTCCAGGAAAGAAATTAGGCCCCCTAAGAGGTGGTTTCTGCCATACCCATTGGTCAAAGCAAGTCATAGAGTCAGACCAGGTTCAAGGGACAGGAAGATAGAGTCCAACTCT
Organism: Cabassous unicinctus; assembly: GCA_029593785.1. NCBI lineage: Eukaryota > Metazoa > Chordata > Mammalia > Cingulata > Chlamyphoridae > Cabassous > Cabassous unicinctus. The sequence goes on along the minus strand of JAQZBX010053607.1, from coordinate 3,948 downwards.
CAATAAGAGGCAAAGTTCGCATCAAAAGGGCCCGGGGACGGGAGGGACTGGCACAGCTGTCTTCGGAAACAATCGCTCACGCAAACCATCCTGAATACTAAGGTGGCAAACAAGTGTTCATTCCTTGATGTGGATGGATGGCCTCGCAGTAAACGAGAGCCCTTGGCCAGGAAGGAGCCACTTCGAGCCGCCGGTGCAATCTTGAGCTGCAGGGCCCCCGTTACCGAGTGCACGCGGCTTTCGTTCTCTTTCCATTTCTGCAGACGGCAGCCTGATACTCATGTAAAGGCTAATACCACTATGATATATTGTCACTACCAGTAGCTCTGTCACTTTGCTTATTCTCCAAGTCCCTGATTGTCAGACTTTGCCACCAAATGACCCTGCAGGCAGAGGAGACCGAGGTGCTACCCCAGGGGGCTGGACCCAGTTTAAAAGCACATTTCTTTGATGCCTCAAGTTCTATTTTTAAAATCCATGCAAATTTTATTTCTAATCAATATAATATCTGTATTTGTTTTAATTTTAAAAATTGCTTTTGTCCTCCAAATCCATGGGTAGAATTGATGCTTCCGGAACTGCTCTCTGGGGAAAGCACGTGATGCAGAGACCCGCGCAGGGGCTGGCCTTGCCCGCGGTGCTGTGCCCTCACACCCTCGCTCCCACGCCTGTCGGTGCCAGGGGTGACCAAGCCCTGCTGGCAGCAGCAGAGCCAGACCAGAGCACGGCGGAGGCGCAGCCCCAGGCAGCCGCGGCTGAGGGATTCGTGGATTCCATCGAATGTGGACAGGCTTCCAAAAATCCAGGGGACACAGCCCCTGCCTCCCTGGGACTCCGTGGGCCGGGAGGGAAAATCCCCTGCAAGGAGCAGCTTCCCCGCGGTGCAGGAGTAGAGGAGTCGTGGCTGAGCAGCCTGAGACCTGCGAGGTATTGGAGAAGCGGGTCAGCTGCTGTGGTCTGCAGAGCAGGGCCCTGGCCAGGCTCCGGGCGGGACAGGCTCAGTGGCATGGTCTCTGCTGCCAGGATACTTATGACCGGCTGGGGGAGTGAAATTGCGACCTGGAAAGGTGCCTCTGCCCTCCCCACCCACCACAAGTGCTCCGAGTCAAGAACGGTGCGGACGGGAAGTGCTAGAGGCCAGCTGGGCCCAGCGACCCCCAGACTCCCAGGGGGCCAGAAGGCAGCTCTCGTGGCTGCAGCCTTCGCGCTGCCCCGCCCGCCCAGGCCCGTGCCTGGCACTGCCTAAGGCCGCTGTTCTCAGGTGTGGTCCACGGATCACCCCATCGGCACACCTGCACGCAGGTTAGACATGCAAACTCCGGGCCAGCAGCTCCGGGATGAGGCCAGATGCCTGCACTTTAACAAGCCCGTGGGAATTCTGAGGCCCTGGGCCCGGGGTGTCCGTCTTGTGGGAGAGCCTCCACGAAGCCCACGGATCCATCTGGCTCGGCACCACACCGCAGCGGGCCCGGCTGTAGGCACCTTCTTCTCCAGAGTGTCTGAAGTACCGTGAGGTGGCCAAGTCCAGCCTTCCCAGCTGCCAGCTTCCCTAGAACGATGACTCAGAGGACATCTTTCTTCTCCAGGTGGTGAATTCAGTGCACTGAACGGGAAAGGAGCAAAAGAAGACGTGCAGACGGACGATTTCCCTGGGGGCTGGGACGTCCCAAGGGCCCCGGGCACCCCTCCCAGGCACAGAGGGAGGAGAAAGGGGCCACCCACCTCTTTCCCCAGTGAGCCTGAACCAGGTGAAAGGGCCTCTTTTCCGAGACAGTAACAGCAGAAGGCCGGCAGAGCGCCATTTCCCCTCGTTGTGGGGAAACTCTGAAGACTTACCAGGGGCCGTGGGCAGCTCTGATCAGAGACTATGCGGCGCTTGCTCTGGGAGGGCCCTCAGGCACTCACTGTCCCTGTGGTCAGGGGCCTTGCAGCCTAACTGGGGGAGTGAAACCTTTATTTTCTCCCAATGAAATTTTACGTAGAGCCCAATTGCTCTGGTTTCCTGGCTACTAAAACAAATGCCACGCCCTGGGCTGGCTTAAACAATGGGAATCTACTGGCTCATGGTTTCGAGGCAACAAGTCCAAATCAAGGCGTCATGAAGACGACCGCGGCGTTGTGGGGCCGGCTGCCGGCGCGCCTCGGTGCTTGGCTTTTCCGCCACGTGGCAGTGCGCAAGGCGGCCTCCGCTGGCTTCTCCCCCCTCTTCTGGGTTAAGTTGGCTTCCAGCTCCTGTCTCTCTCGCTCTGAATTTCAATCTTATAAAGGCCTGTAAAGGGGTAGGATTAAGACCGCCCTGACTGAGGTCGCCACACCCACGGGGAGGGGTTAAGGTTGGGAACATGCTTTTCTGGGGTGCCGAGCTCCAAACCACAGCATTGCATAAAAGCGACCTGCTCGTCAGCAGGACCTGTGGAAGTGGAGGGGGGTCGCAGCCTGGCCTGCTGGGTCCCCACGCCCACCCTCCCTCCCCATTCCCCCTACTGGCCCTGCTCCCCCTTCCCACAGGGAGTCCCTGAAACACCTCTACTGGGCCCCAAACCCAGTTGGAAACAAGGGAAGTCTAGAGAGGGGTCAACTGCATTAGTCCTCACAGGCCTGAACCCAGGACCCCTGCCCCCATCACCTGAAGCTGGGGAGTTCAAGAGGAGGCCAGGGGCCCTCCCAGATGGACGCTCCCCCGGTGCTGCATCCCACAGCGCCCCCTCCCTGAGCCGCGGGAGATGAGATGAGGCAGGACCAGGCCTGGTTTGGGGCGGCCCCGGGCACCTCCTACTCCCCTGGCCCCTTAAAAACCTAAACAGCACCCTGTCACAGCGCTTCTCCTGCCCCCTGGGCTCCAAGGCTTCTCCAGCCCCAGCCCACCGGCTCACAAGGCTGCCCTGGGGCTCCGGTAGGAACTGCTAGCAGACACTTTCCCATTTCTGAAGAAATCCAGCAGCCTCTGAATTGTTGCGCTTTTGAAAAGGAACCAAACTGGTGGATGTTGGACCCATTTTGTTGAGTGGGAAACGCAGTACCGGGGCAGTCGCCAGCTGAGCTGCACCCCCTGAGAGCAGCGCCCGCACTGGTCCAGGCTTGTGCGGCGTCGGGGCCTTGCTTCACTGAGCCGCCTGACCCTGACAGGGGCGCAGGGGCTCTTTCATCACCGTTTAGAGTTGAGGAAAGCAAAGCTCTCAGTGCGATGGACTCAGTCACACGGCTGGAGGGGAGAGGAGCTCAGCTTGCCCCAGGCCCCCGGACTGGCCAGGAGCCCAGGTCAGGAGGAAGATTCCAGAAACCAGTGGCCCTCCTGGCCGTGGCCGTGTGTGCTGCAAAGAGGAGAAGCCCGCCTCTGAACACCTGCCCTCCCAGTTCAGGGTGCTGGGCGTCTGGCGGCCCCCGAGGCCCAGCTCCTCCTCGGCCATCGCCGTCTAAACCTGCCGGCACCGGCAAATGCGGGTGCTCTTTACCCAGTCTTTGGGGTGTCTCCTACCAGGCTCAGAGCTACCATACAACAGGCCCTGGCAAATTCTCAGGTGCTGAGTCACCGCCCTGTGCCTGCTGGTGAGAGGACTGCCCTGGATCTGGAGGCCTTGTCGAAGCGCACGCCTGGTGGATTAGCCGGGGGAGTGTGGGAGCAGGAGGCCAGGAGTCAGACTGGCTGGGAGTCTCTTCAGAGCGTCAGGCTGAGACAGAGAGTGGCCTGCTGACTTGGTGGTCCTGGGGAACAGTGTGACTGGAGTCCCCGGCCAAAGAGCAGGGAGCAGGGGCCACTAGAGGTGCAGCTGGCCTTGGCCATGGTCAGTGGGCTCCTGTCGCCACACCTTCCCATGACCCAGCCACCACGTCCTGCCTCCCCGCCCACCCACCCTCTCAGCCCGGGAAGGGCTCGCCTGGGTTCACTCGGCAGGGGCAGTGGGCTCTGGGTCTTGATAATATCGCCCACGTGCCGCAGAGTCTGAGTTT
>JAQZBX010053606.1:0-18841 GCA_029593785.1 Cabassous unicinctus | reverse complement strand
TTTTTTAAAGATTTATTTATTTCCATTTATTTATCCCCCCCTTGCTGCTTGTGTTGCTGTGTCCATTCGCTGCGTGTCTTCTCTGTGTCTGCTTATCTCCCCCTTGCTGTGAAGTCTTGCTGCATCAGCATCAGCCCACGGCGCCACGTGAGCCGGCCTGCCCTCACAAGGAGGTCCTGGGAAGCGAACCGGGGGCCTCTCATATGGTAAACGGGTGCTCTATCCATTGCGCCATACCCGCTTCTTGCCGTGAGGTTGCTGCATCAGCCCACCGCACCGCTCAGGCCGGCGTGCCCTCACAAGGAGGCCTCGGGAAGCGAACCCGGGCCTCCCATATGGTAAACGGGGGCTCTATCCATGGAGCCACATTGTTTTAATTTCATTGTCTAATTTAGCTTGATGGCTCTAAAAAAGAATTCCAATAGGTGAGGATATTATTTTTTGGAGCTTCCTGGGGATTAAATTCCAGAGTCTTGGCATGTCACAATAAGATTGCAATATGGTCAAGTGGAAATAGCTTAGATTGTGGAGTCAGAGACATTTTAGCTTGAATAGTGGTTCTGCTAGTAACAAACTGCTTGGCTTTGGTCAAGTTATATGTCCAAATTGGTATCAGTTTTCTCATCTATAAGATTAGGCTGAATTATTTAATTTGCATATTGCTATGTAGTTTATGTAAGGTGATATGCAAAAAAACTCCTTATTCATATTTGCCACTTAATAATATGTTGTTGCTGCTATTAGAGCTTTCCTTCTTCATAAGCTCAGTATTTAACTGTTGCTGCTACTTTGTTCCTGAAAATATGAGTTGAAGAAATGATTATTTTTGTCTTATACATTTATCATGTTTTTTATTGTTAATTTCAGGATCTTCTATTGTTTTATGTTTCTAGCCTGTATCTCTTCTTAAAGTGAGATCAGATGTATATAATCACAGCCATTTTAATAGGACTTAAATATTAGTTAACAGTTTTACCCCTTTGAGCAGCAAATTGGATAAAATGGCTAACCCCCAAATTTTTTTTTAATGAATTCGGATCCTTACAGTGATGGAAATAATTTTTCTAGTGTACCTGATTATTATAAAATATACCTTTATTTGTAAAACCACATCTAGCTTTATAGATGAGATCAGAAATACCAAGAGAAGCCAGATTATTCTATTGTCAAGAATATCAGGGTAATTTTAGCAAAATATAGTATTATTTTGCTAAGATATTCAAAAGCAGACTATGAAGACAAAGATGAATTTTTGGTCCCTAACAGCATAGAATATTAGGATTCATTTTGTGTAATCTCAATGGAATGATATTTTAGTATATATTTAGTGACAAACAAAAAACAAATAAACTTGAAGAAGAAATATTTAGCTTCTGGTTTGACCCATTCATAGTTCAATGCTTTCATGAAAAAAACTGATTTTATAATTCCATTAATTTTGTTTTATTTAAATAAAATTTGGACTTATATTTCAATTGTATGCATCCTATATATGTATAGTACATAATAAACAATTTAATATAACATTTTAATGCATCTCATAAAATATGCAGTCTGCAGTAACAGTGTTCATGAATTATGAATATGATATGCCCCCAAATTTTGGTCTTTCTTATTTCTTGGTTTAGAAAGATGAACTTTCTTTTCCAAGCACAACTGTTATTTTGGGATAAACTGAGATTTAATACTTGATTTAGAGGCTGTTAATCTTTCACAATTTTTGCAGATATGGTTGTGAAGTATAGAATTGTAATGTTGCTGAAATTTTTGTGGCATATGTTAGTCAAGATATATTATGTAGTGGATTCCTTTAGCAGACTACATTTTGATAATTTTTTTTAAAAAATTGATTGCATATTTTTATTTCCTTTGACTGTGCTTCTTCCTATCTTCCTAATTCTTGTTTTGTCCCTGGCCATCTCCAGCAAATATTTTTTAATGTATTCCATGGACTCTTTCTTGCAGAAGAGACAATGGTGAGGAGGTGAAAGAGAATAGAGAGAGGATGGCAAAGAAAAGGTGTCGGTAGAGAGAAAGACAATGAGGAAATTTTCTTAACAGAAATGAACTTATTGTTATGACCAGCAATATAATAATACATATTTATATTATTATTGGTAAACTTATAAAAAGTCAAAGTAAATTAGAAATCATTATAAAATTTGTTTTTGTGTTTTCAAGAGATGTGTAAATAGTCTGAATTTACTCAAGAATTGGAATTAAGCTTAAGTCTTTATTTTTATTCTAGAATTTTCTTAGGTTTAAATGATTTTTTTTTGTATCCCCATATTAATGAAACTATTTATTTTATGTATTAAAAAGTCTTTACCCTAGAACTGGGAAAATACTGACTTTTTTCTTATTTCTCAATGCAGTACTTTTAAGTTGATTTGTTCCTTCTCTTCTTGACATTTGAACATCTCAATATGACAAAACTTAGTGTATTTCATGGCACACAGATAAATCATTGTAGGTTACTGAATAAAAAACAGACAATTCATGGCAAATGTTCACTCTTTTAAAGCCAGGAAAATACAACTGACAATTAAGAATAGGTTAAACATTTTGGTCTTTCACATGCAAAAGAAAAAAAAAATTTACCACCATGAAATCTCACTCTAAATATACTGAATCTTGAATTTACAAGTTGTATTACTAAAGTTTTGAGTGCATATACAGATGCCATTTAACATTTTGTTTTGTTTTTGTCATGTACTATTTTCTCTTCACACTCCACTAAATGAGAAACAGTTTGTATGCTTGGAGTCTAACAGAAATCAAATGCTCTTTGTGGCTTATATTGTGATTTAATTCTTTCAGCAATAGCTTTTACAAACAATTTTAATCATGATCATTAGATAATATTAAATTCATAATTATTTTATAGTCTACATAAGCAACTCTAATATATAAATGAAATGGCCTTGATGTCTTCTTGAGAGAAATATGTCTCAAAAATCCAGCCAAGATCCTTGCAGGGATAGTGAGATATGAACAGAGAAAAAACATATATTGTCATTAAGTTAATATTTCAACAAAAATAATAGTGTTACAAGAAGTTGCAAAGGCTAAAACTGTTAATTTAAACATATATATGTAAAGAAACTGAAAACATTATACTGTGTTCTTTATGACATCATACAAATTGCATCTACCTTCAGAATACCCTCTGCTGTTAGCTTCATAATTATGCCTGTGGGAGAACTTGAATGGAATCCTTGCCTGGAGAAACCATTTGGTGTGAAAAGAAAGCCATGTAAGAGAAGTTGAAATATTAAATTATCCCATATTTGTCATCAGGAAGTATTTTAAAATTAAACAATTTTAACCTTGTTTCTCATTTATATTTAGTATGATCTTGTGATTTGAATGTGGTTCTTCCCATTTTCTAATTATGACTGTTAAAAAAGGCATTTCATGCACATTATAGCAAATTGAGATTAGCAAACAAGTGCGTACTTTCTGGAGGTAAAAGTCACAATATTCATTCATATTTGTGAATTTTAACTTGATGTAATATGAAAACAAGTGGTAGAAAATTTAACCTAAAATTAACTGGAAATGCATCACATTGTCATTCATTATACATGACTCAAGTGGTCAAAATTGAATGAACCTTTTTCATTTATATTAAACAGAAAATTGCATCCATTTGATCCCACGTTCATTATCTTTCCCTATCTCATCACTGCCTAGGATACCATTATGCCATCACAAGGGAAAAAATGATGATATAATTGAGCAGACTCTATTTTTGTGGAATATTGCTTGTAGCACCTATAAGTTTGATGTTTTACCAGTGGACCCGATTTTGGAATTTACGCTTCCCCATGTGACAGAGTTGGATTCAGTTGTGGTTTCCTTAAACACTCTTCTGACCCTTGTATTTGAACCTATAATTAATACTAAGGTTGATAGGTGTATGCCCAAAAGACTAAAATCTTTGGTCTCCCCATGTGCCAGCTGGGCCCTGAACCTCAACAGAGTTGCTACACCTACCCTCCAGTTCATTGGGCTCACCCAGGATAACTAACAAGGAGGTAATGATGGACAATGACCATCCCAAAGAACTGAGAGAGTATAAAACTACAAGCAAGAGAACCCCATACATTTGCCCCATGGGATTGAAGCCCCCTCTCAATTAGAAGTGGAATGGGCATCACCATCCCAGAATCTTCAGAATTGGGGAATCAACTAAATGGACTAAAGTAGACTTTCTGGTATTCTGTAACAGACTTATTGTGACCATAACAAGGGAAGGAATTATATCATTGATGTGGAGGCAGTGGTCACTGGAGGTTCTGAGGGCAGAGAGAGGGAAAAACAGGTGAAATATGGGGGCATTTTCAGGACTTGAGAATTGTCATGAATGACATTACAATGACAGATATCCATTAAATATATTGCCATATATTTATGTAACATTTGTGTAATCTAAATATCTTTTTTTAAAAGTAATAAATAATAATGTATATTAGAATGTCTGTGCTGTCATCATATTTGGAGCTGTATAGTATACCATTGAAGAATGTGACTGAAGTCACCATGTTAATATTGAGGGGCTTCACATAACTTTGAGCTGAAAGTCTCCCTCTTTCTATAATTTCTAGCAATCTATATCTTTACTTTGATAGAAAAATTGGGAAAGGTTGCATTGGTAATTTTGGATTCCTGGCTCCACAAACCCAAGTACTATTTTCTGAGTGTGTTGTCACTCTTGGATGCCTCATATTCTTCAGTTGTCTCCCTCAAAATGTTAGTCAACTTCCTGACAGGGAATAAAGCCTTTTCATTTCATGGGTGTCCAATGAAGATATTTCTTTTTGTTATTTTTGGGAATACTGAGTGTTTTCTGCTGGCTGCAATGTCTCACTATGTAGCAATCTACAACCCAATGTTCTATTCAGTTAACATGTCACCCTGAGTCTATGTGCCACACTCATTGCTTCCTATCTTGGTGGTATTTGGCATGCTACTATACACACTGTGATCCCTTTAAGCCTATCATTTTGTCCACCCAAAGAAATTAAACATATGTTTTGTGATATCCCTCCACATTTTTCTATTTCTTGTTCTAGTACTCACATCAACCAGCATCTACTCTTCTACTTTGTGGGATCTATTGAGATCATTACTATTTTGATAGTCCTGATTTCCTATGGTTTCATTCTGATGGCCATTTTGAGGATGTGTTCTGCTGAAGGGAAGCAAAAAGTCTTTTCCACTTGTTGCTCTCACCTAACTTGGGTGTCAATTTACCATGGAACAATCTTCTTCATATATATGAGGCCAAATTCAAGCTACTCTTTGGACCATGATATGATAGTGTTTATATTTTACACTTTTGTGATTCCTATGCTGAATGACATCATCTACAGTTTGAGGAACAAAGATGTTAAAGAGGCAATGTAAAAATTATGAGAGAAATTGGTTCATAAGTAAAGTATGTTTAGCATTGAGTAAAACTGAAAAAATGTAGAGGGTCAGTCCATATCTCTGGTGAGAAATGAGGGAAGAAAATGTCTTATTTTCAGTTAATACTGCTTACATATCCCAGAATATTTCCAAAGAAAGCATTAATCAGCCATCCAATGCAAGATTTTAGAAATATAGATAAATTGTGTCAGCTGTGTGCCTATGGTTATGTTCAAATTGATCCATATTAAATATCATTGATAAAATCATGTTAATATTTTCATCTTTGTATAATTTGATTTTAATTAACTATAATTAAAGAACATGTACTCAGGATTTGATGTCTTGATATAACCTTACCTTGTTTACAGGAAGTCCTTGGCTTTTATTATAAAATAAATTATTTTTCCTCAATCCCTGTGAATTACCTCCTAAATGAGATTTTCTTATGCCATATACTCATTCTTTCTGATCTATCCTCTGGAGATGCCTTTTGCAATGTTTGGATCAATGCTATAGATTTTTATTCCATTATTTCATTCCCACTGTCCAGTTGCAGAAATTGATTAAATTCATTCTGAATTTTCCCAAAATATATTGATGATGTGATAGCATTTTTTGAGCATATAATTAAGGTTCTGGGAGAAAAAGTAAAATTTGAACCTTATTTAATCTGGTTTGTTAATTTTTTTCTAAGATTTGTTGACCTGAAGACATATTGCCTGTAGAAATTTTCTTGTCTTTCAGTGAAATTCCCTATTTTCCATCAGGGTTACTTAGCCTATGTCTCTACTAGATCAATCCCATCAAAACAAACTGATTGAAGAGTTTATTCTGAAGTATGAAGTTGAGATACACTATAATAATTTTCAAGACCTCAATCTCTATTCATTTTGCAAACAGAATTCATATAGTTCTATTGAAACAACCACATGTTTGATAGTGTGCATTCAATATATTTTAAAAATTCCTCTAAAAACAACAACCAAAGTAAATTTTCAAAGACACAACACTGACTATAATGTGGATAACATGAAGTACTATGAAGAAATTAAGCTATAATTAGCAACATCAAATTAAGGTTAACTTTTTTTATTATAATCTTTTGAGATTATTTTTCTGGTATAAAGAATAAACTTACTTCAAAAATATTTCTAAATATCCATATTTACAGTAATTAAAACATTTGCATAATTGTAGGATCATGTTTAAGACTTCTAACATTTGAATAAGGGTTTCAAATTGTTAAATAAAGTTCCAAATAAATTGATCCCCTGGTTTATCAGTTTGTTTCAAATTAAAAATAATAATATTTCTGTAGGAAAGTACATGATGAATACTAGGAGTAAGGATGCACTAACTTATGCCTAAAAATATCTGGCTAATAATTCATTCAACAAATAATGCAAAAATAGACATCAAGTTAACATGCTTGAAATTCTCCATTTTTATCCTAAAATAGAATCCAAGTGGTGAGAAATAGCATCACCTCATAATTTTCTCTCAAAATTTAACATGGAGTAATTATTTCTTTCATTTTCAAGTTAATAACTTTCACTGTTTATATCTCACCTAATTATCTTTCTCTGTACTTTGAATGCATTGATTTTACAGCACCCATAGAACATCTCTTTCATATCATTTAGCACAGTCATTATTTCATATTTATTTTTGTGAATATTTTATTGTTATCAAGCTCTACCACTTCACTGACACTGTAAATTGCATAAAGACAAGAATTTAGTCTGATTATCCACACAATTGTATCCCCAGGATATAACATAATAATTGGAACATATAATTTACTCAGAACATATTTTTGATTGAATGTTGAGTCACATAATAAGTAATAGTGAATAGCAATTGTAAGCAGTAATATGCATCTTTGTGTTTCCTGTACATTATATAAGTACATTACAAATACTGTCATTTATCCTCACAACAACTGTAAGAGGTGGTTCTATTATAACCTATAATCACAGTTAAGGAAACAGAGGCCCATAAACTCTAAGGCTTGTGCTCAAGTCCACATAGCTCTAAGAATGATACAAGGATGCAAACCTGAACTTCCTGGCTACTGAATCCCTGATTTAAGAACATTAATACACAGAATGAAAGAATTGGTGGATATTTTAACTTTGCTAGCTGCATTATCAGGCCTCCAGAAAATGTCATATGAAGTAGCACAGTCTATATTTTGTCAAGCAAGAAACAAGAAAGAAAATTATGTAAGAAATATTGGAAAAAATTTCCACTGGACTTGAGCAATAATTGAACTGGAGGATGATGCATAAAGAATTTTCATTTTTGAGCTTAGCAGATCACTATATTGAAGACAATAAAGGATGAAGAAGAAGCAGAATTAATAGTAGAATAAGAAGAAGGGGAAGGAGGAGGAAGAATAAGAATAAGAATATGAATAAAGAAGAAGAAGAAGAGGAGGAAGAAGAAGAAGAAGAAGAAGAAGAAGAAGAAGAAGAAGAAGAAGAAGAAGAAGAAGAAGAAACAGCAGCAGCAGAAGCAATATAAGAAATGAATTTCATCAACAGGATCATCAGTAGAGTTGATATAGCTGATGAAGAAAAAAAATAGTAAACTTGAAGAAAATCCAATCAGGATTAACAAAAAAGAAAATTCTTTACCAAAAATTAGTGAATAATATCCAATTGCTGTGAGACATATCAAACATTTAATATACATATATATGTATACAAAATATACATATAATAAGAATAGAGAGGTAGTATATCAGGCAAAATATTAAATGAGATAATGGCAAAAACCATTATAAGAAAATGCATAAAACCACATGTCCACAAATGTTAGAAAATTTCAGGAATGATAACTACAAACAGCAAATCAACCAACAACAACAACAGAAAACACATAGAGTCATTGATCTCACTGAGGAAAAACTAATACAAGCAGAAAACTATGAAGGCAGAGGAAAATACATAATCATGTACAGAAGAAAAACCATGAGAATTATATGAGACATGTCATCAAAAATATTACAGCAAGAACATAATGGAGGGACATTTTGAAGTACTGAAATATAATAGCTGTTATACAGAATTCATTGCCCACTGAAATATCTTTCAAATACAAAAACAAAATAAAGACATATTCAGGAAAATTAGTACATACAGTACTCAGAAAGAAATCATTTATAGTTTGCAGTCTTGTACTCCAAATTTTTCAAAGCAATAGTTTTAAGAAAACAGAAGGACTCTTCCATCTACTGAAATAATTGATAACATTAAAAATGTAAAATTCAAAGGAAAGATATGAAATATTGGATATTTAAATATTTAATTACTTTAAAAACAGTTAACTAATGGAACATAGATTGGTTCATTTTGGGGCATGAGCCATAAATAAAAAGTTTATGACAAAATTATCACAAAGAAGGAAAAGTTAATAAAAATAAAAGTCCATAAAGATAGAAAGATCTTCTAAATGTAAGAAAAGGCAAATTTACTTTCAAGATGAGAAATAACTCTTAAGGGCATACAATTAATAAAGAAATGCTTATGGAGGATGTACAACTAATTGCAAACAATATAAAGAGAAATATCAATAAATAGATGCAATAAAGTTTTTTTTATTTTAGAGCAAAAGAATTATTAAAGTAATTTTACTTGTTATTGATATATGATAAGGCACAATTTTAAAAATAAATTGAGAAAGTATAAATATAATGAAATCTTTTTATAAGACATAAATATAATGAAGATTTGATTAAATAGTTTTTAATTACCAAAATATTTTACTCTTAAAATAGAGGTTGGCATTTATTTTAAACATTCAAAAAACATTAGGGAAAATAACCAGATACAATCTTACAGAAAAAAATCTTAATATAAATTTCAAAAGAAAACAAATTTTATAATTCTATTGCTTAAAGACATACAATACATTTAATTACAATTATGAAAGTTTAAATAACCAAAAACTAAAATTCTTGAAAAATCATAAAGCATATTTTCCAATATAATTTGAATAGCAGTATTTAATTTCCTAGACTGCTTATAGATCATACTGTGAAATGGTTTTGCTTTCAAAAATTGGAAATTATTGACTTTCAGTTTGAGGGCATGAGAATTCCCAAATCAAGGCATAGTGGCACAGGCATTGCTCACCTTGAAAACTGGGGTAAATGTTCTTCTCTTATCAAGTACCAGGATGGTGGCCAGGCTCTAGACTCTGATCTCATCAAGCATTAGGGTGACACCCAGAGTGTCATCAATCTCCCAGGCATCTGAGAAAACTTGGGTGGTAACACTTTTCCTGAACATATGAGAAACCCTGTCTTGTCCACATATTAGGGCATACTCACCCTTTCCAAACACCAGTGGTTTTGCTCATTTAGCTTGAGAAGATGTCCTTGGTCCAGACATCATCCTACAAGTTTGTGCCTTTGAAATGAGTTTTCCTTTAATCTGTTCCTCCTCTGTCCCTTATAGTCCAGGCTGCCAGTTGTTCTGTTCATAGAGCTCTTGAAAAAAAGCTTCTCAGTATTGCATATACTGAATAGAGGTCCAAACCATCAGACAAAAGAACTTTCCACAAATTCTTTGGGGATAAATGCATTTCCAATTCTGACTTGCACTGAATTGGCTGACTGTATCCATGTTTAATTAAATCTTTGTATGGAGCACTACTCTTTGAGAACTTGCTTTCTGGAAGCTCAGAATTTTCCAAACCATCAATTTCTCATTTCTTTGTACCTGGGAGTTCAGTTCTTAACTTATAGTTATCCTCTTGCATTTTACTATAAGCGTCAATGAGTAACCAGGCTGTACTTTCCACATTTATCTTGGAAACCTACTCAGCTAAAATTCCAAGCTGGCCAATTTCAAATTCTGCCTTTCACCTGACATCAGAACTCTTATTTGCCAACTTCTCTGCCACTTTAATAAAAAGTTCACTTTTCTTCCAGTTTGCAATGTCATAGTCATCATCTCTATCTAAAGCCTCATCATAAGTACCTGTAGCAACCATGTTTCTATCACAAATCTCTGCAAAGCAATCTAGGCTTTTTCTATCAACACCTCATAATTCTTCTAGCCTCTACCCTTTACCGAATTCCAAAGCCATTTCTACATTTTTGGTATTTGCAATAGCAGCACTCCAATCTTCTTGTAACATCATCTGTTTTAAATTCCTGAGCTATTAAAATCATATACCATAAAATGAGTTGGTGTTAAACAATGGGAAAATAGCTTACAGTTTGAGGCCATGAGAATGTCCAAATAAAGGCATAACAAAGGTAATGCTTTCTTCTTGAAAACCATTTCTCTGTAATCCTTGGCTCCTCTGCCACATGACAAGTCATATGGCAGCTTCTCGTCTTTCCCTTATCTTACAGGTTCCATTTATTTTAGCCACTTGCTCCTGTGGCTTTCTGTGTCTGTATATTCATTCTGTTTATAAAGGACTCCAGTAAGAGGATTAAGACCCACCCTGGGCCATGCCTTAACTGAGGAAACCTCCTCTAAAAGTCCTACTTAAAATAGGTTTATACCAACAGAAATGGATTAGATTTAAGTGCATGCTTTTGTAGGAATCCTACAGCTTAAAACCACCACAAGCTGAGACAAATAAAATTGCATTTTCAGATAATGTAGAGGATATTTTCTTTAAAAATGAAACTTTAGCACTCCACCTTATTAAAATTTAAGGAATACAAGAAAATATTAATTCCTTGAAAATTCTTAGCTTTAAAACATATTTGTAAATTTTATTGAAAATTTCAAAATAAATGGGGCAAGCATTAACTCAAAAATTGATATATTTTCAATGAACTTGAAAAATTAAACTCAGGATAAAGGGAATGATTTTATGAAATACATAGAATTCTGAACAAGTCCTTTATGTACCTTACTGACAACTCACAGTAATCTAGGTTTTTTCAAATATTTAGCAGTTAGACACCAAATAAACATTACTGCATTCAGATTTTTAACCTGGCAAGTTAACAACATTTCAGGACCTAAAGCTTTGCAGGAGTGTCTTTATTTTGTTTATTTACCAAGAACACAGCCAACTGGCAGTTTTAAATGACAAAAGAATTACCAAAATTGTACTGATAGATACAAAAGATTACTAGACATAACCAAAATTTGTTTATATATGCAATACATGCATACAGACACATAATGGAAAACCTAGGAAAGCATGTACAACACTGCTATTAATCATTTGGGCATTTCTATTTCATATAATACTTTCTACTATTTCCAAATTCTTTTCATGGTTAATATATATCATGTCCTCCATTTCCTAATGATCTCACAATATTTTACTTAACCCTTGGCCCAAATTATTGAAACAGTGAGTTTTTCACTTTTAAAGACTTCTGTGTTTATTAAAGGTTTTAACCAAAAGTGATTTATAAACACCAGCAAATATTAATCATTAAAAAACCATTGTATATTCAAAATATTGCAGAAATGTAATTTGTCTTCTGATAACGGACAATATTTATTTTACTGCATCAAGTGTTTATATTCCACATCTGATAACTTTACAATAACTATATGGACCTGGAATTATTATTTATCTAATATTTTGAAGAAAATGAGAGTTAAAATAACAGACTTACTAGGAGTCATATAGCAAAAATTATAGCAGATCTGTAATCTAAACCTACCAATGACTAATTTTAAAATAAGAATCCTTTACCACTGCTCTATTTCTTCTCTGTATATTAAATGAATAAGATTTCAAAACTATCATTTTGCCAAAAATATAACAATTCTCAATAATAAAGTTCTCTGAAACTGAAACATGTATGGGGAGTTATGTAATATAAAGATGACACTACATTTTATTATCTGCACATTACATGCTCTTAAAAACATATATACACTGATGAAAGGTTTAACACATAACATGACATCCAATTTCAAAATGTATTTCTAAAAACATTCATGGATATATTCAAGATCATGTTTAGCCAAGCAAAGGATGGCTCAACAGAAATACAAAGTAAAGGATTTATGTATTTTAGGTAGAATACAAGTCAATATCCAATAGGACAACAACAACAAAAAAAAGATATGCATGACTGTTCACTATCTCTTCAAGTGCCTGGAGCCCTCTCTCTTCTGCATGACCCTAATGAAAGCATTTTTCACATTTTTGTTCCTAAGACTATAAATGAGTGGATTCAGCATAGGTATCATCATAGTGTAAAACACAGAGGCCACTTGATCCTTAATTAAAAATCAAGGTACCATAAAAATGGTGACTCCCAGGCAGTGGTAAACACAAGTAGAGAAGGCTTTGTGTTTTCTTGAGCTGGAATTAATATTCAAGATAGTAGAGAGAATGGACCCATAGGGCATGGAGACTGTGAAAAGAGACACCATAAGTGTGAAGCCAGCAAGAATGAATATCATAATTTCAGTGTCTTGAGTATCAGTGCAGGACAGTGCTAAAACAGGGGTTAAGTTACAGAAAAAAATGATGGTTTTCTTTGGATTTGCAGAAATGCAAACTCTTAATGCAAAGAACATTGACCAAGGAGCCAATCATGGAAGACCCAGTGATGAGGGTGCAGCAAAGACTCCTGGACATAACAACCTGGTAATGAAGAGGATCGTAAATAGCTACATAGCAGTCATAGGTCATTGAAGAGAGAAGGAAACATTCAGTGGCACTCAAGAAAGCAAAAAGTACATCTGGATGAAGCAGCCTGTGGAAGAAATATATTCGGTGGAAGTCAGTAAATTATCTAAGGTTTTAGGTGTGATGACTGCTGAGTAACTAAAGTCAAGGAATGAGAGAGGACTGAGGAAAAAAATACATGAGAGTGTGGAGCTGGAGATCCAGGTGAATAATCAGGATCATCCCTTCATTCCCCAGCAAAGTAATCAGGTGTATTAAGAGAAACAGCATAGAGAGGACCTGCTGGATCTCTTCAGAGTTTGTCAAACCCATAAGGATGAAGTCAGACACATTTGTGTTATTCCTACTTCCCATACCATTCAACTGTTGAGAAATCAAAGGTGATACTGAGCATGAGTTAGTTCAAAACAGTTTCTGTGTATATAAAATATCTGGTATTTTTAAACAGTTTGCTTTTCCTAAAAATTCCAAATAAAGAGTAGTTTGCAAAATATGACTGAAAATGCATACTTTGCAAAATATAAATTAGGTATATTACATCTTTTAGGTTTTCTATAATAGATGCTTCTATATATTGCATAATTATAATGAACCTGAACTTCTATAAATACTTCCCTTTACTAATTTTATAGGTAAAAATAATATTGTATGCATGTTTTAGAGGAGAAAAAAGTTCAGAAGTTAAGTAACTTATCCAAAATTATAATCATTAAGTATCTGTTCTATGATTCTTCAAGGATTGGCCAAATCCAGAGAAAAGTTTCATAAAAATATTATCTGCAATTAATTTCAGAAAAACAGAAATGGCACTCATGTAACAAACTCTGAAAATTTTAATAAATAATTTAGTTATTTTATATCTAATATTTTCAATACCAATGACAGCTAAGAAATTAAAACATTACATTAATTTCTCAGGGTATACTAATATTATAGACAATACATTAGCATTAGTTTTCAGAAAAATCATTGTTTTTTAACTTGATCATTTAAAATCAAATTTCTTCCATAAAATTGTATTTCCAGTATATGGATATTCTTTCTATAGTCCACGTATTTCCACAAATCCTGGCATAACTTAAGTATTACACAAATATATTTAGTTATGAATATTTTTCTAATATCTACATTTTATTTGGTGTAAACTAAAGTCTTATAACTTTGAGAAAAATACAATGAGCAAAAGGTGAAAATCTTTTTGAGCATTATCTATCTAGAAATTTGTCAACCTCATTTTTTTCCCCACAAATATTTAAAACATTTAAGGAACTGAAAATTCCTGCTATATACTATTTTTCTTTATCTCAGAGAGAAGTTATTTTAAATTCTTGTGTAGACAATTTTGTTTTATTCTGAGATAAATTAAATCAATCTTAAAATTTTGTTCAGACCTAATCAAATGGAAAGTTTATCTTTAAATTTTATTTCACAAATACAGCAGGGAACTTCTGTGAACACAAGCAGAGCAGATTATCCCTTCCCTTCCACCTTCATAATGCCACGGTGTCTCATATATTGAGGATTGTTGATAATGCAACATTTTGTCATCCCTGGGACTAGTTTCCAAGGATGTCAGCTCCACATGCTTCCAAGGACTAATCTATCCATGTTAACTTTGTACCAGAGAGTAACTTTTCTCTTAGAGAGAATATTGACTATAATATTGACTATAATTTCTTGGTATTCCTTTGTGATGCTCTAATATTTTGACTTGGTAACAGAGAAAATATATTTTAGAGAAATATTTAATAACTCTGCTGCTGAAAAGTCAGATTACTTTCCACCAGGGATTTAATAGCACATTTTTCATCATGAATTGTATTTGTGTTAATGATATTCTTGATAAGTGGGTTAAATTCTGAAAGACAGCAGTATATAAAATAGAGACAATTTTTGAAGATAATGAAAGTGTTTCTGAAGTGCTTTGTATGCTACTGTTAGCTCCTGTCACTCAAGCAGATACCTGTCATACCATAAGCTGGATATAAATGTATGATAGAGATAGCTCAGGGACTAAATAAGAGTGAAAACATTAAAATATTAAAAGGTATAGTGTACAAGAGAAATTTATAAGAACAAAGCCTAAAAGACCTGTCAGTTTCAAGCATACCAATAAGTGCATAATGGGAGCCTCAGAAAAAGAGAGAAAGAATGGCAGTAATCTTCCCAAATTTAATGAAGACATGAATGAACACATTCAAGAAACCTAACAAACTCCAAGTGGGATAAACTTGAAAAGAATCATGCCCAGATAGATTGTAGTCAAACTGTCAAATACTATGGACAAAGAGAAAGTTCTAAAATCTGTAAGAAAACAGAAAACATCATGCAAAACTAGGTGCAGATTTCTCATCAGAAAGCCCTGAATGGATAATTCAGTGGGGCACAATA
This sequence comes from Cabassous unicinctus, assembly GCA_029593785.1. NCBI lineage: Eukaryota > Metazoa > Chordata > Mammalia > Cingulata > Chlamyphoridae > Cabassous > Cabassous unicinctus. Next base: position 3,400 of record JAQZBX010053606.1, on the reverse strand, counting down.
TTTTATGTGCTGAAAGAAAACAATTGCTGACCAAGAATTTTAAATCCAGCAACATTGTCTTAAAAATAAGGGAGAAATTAAGACAAGCTCAGCGCAAACCAAAGCTGAGGGAGTTTGTCACTACTAGTTATCCCCTATAAGCAATGTTACTGGGAATTGTTCAGCCTGAAGGGAAAGGACACTAGTTAGCAAATTAAAGAGGCATAAAGAAATAAACTTTTCTTCTGAGGTCACCATATGGGCATGTACCCCAGTATTTTTGTATTATATTTGCTGTATTTAACTTCACTTTTTATTTATTACAAGATGTTAAATACAAATGCATAAAATAAAGATATTTCTATGTTTATGACATGCAATTTGTATAGATATAATTTATAAAATGTGTGACAAAAATTGGGGAAAAGAGGGGTGCAGGAAGAATGTTTGTGTATGTAATTGAAGTTAAATTGCCATCAAATCATAAATGATTGTATAGTGATTTAGGATGTATTTAAGCCTTGAATGAAGGTGGAAATCATTAACAGAGGAATAACTGAATAATTCAAAAATATATGGAAATCAAGCAATGTACTCTCAAATATCCCATGGGTCAAATAATATTTTACAAAGAAAATTAGGGAATATCATGTGGTTAAAGAATAAAATAAAATATAACAAACTTATACAATGCAGCAAAGTCAGTGGTGTGAAGGAAATTCATAGGATTAAATGTTTACTACAAAAAAAAATAGAAAGATCCCACAAGATGATAAACTAGAAATAGAAGAGCAAAAATACCCAAAAGAGAGCAGAAAATAAGAACTAAATAATTATAGTGGACATAAAATAAAAATTGAGTATAAAAAATACAGAAGATCAGAGAAACCAAAAGAATCAATAAAATAAAAAAAAATATTAGCTAGACTTTCATAGTACAAAAGAGGGAGGATGCAAATAATTAAAGCAGAAATGAAAGGAAAGACATTACTATTGATGCACAGAAATAAAAAGGATTATAAATGGATATGAACAACTATACCCAAGAAAATAGACAGCCTAGTCAAAATTGAAAAAATACTTAGAAACACACAAACTAACTACACTGACTCAAGAAGAAGATCTCAACAGGCCAATAACAATGACAGATTTAAAATCAGTCATTAAAGCTCCCAACAAAGAATAGCCCAGGTGATGGTGTTACTGGTGAATTTTACCAAACATTCCAAAACACCAATCCTACTCAAATTACTCCAAAAAATTGAAGCAGAATAACAATTTCTAACTCATAATATGACATCAGTATCACCCAATTATCAAAGCCAGATAAGATACCACAGAAAAATTATGGTACATTATCACTTATGAATATAGACACAAAAATCCTTAAACTAGCAAAGTGAATCCAACAGAACTTTAAAAAATTATATACCACAATCAAGTGAGATTTATCCTGGTATACAAAGATACGTCAGCATAAGAAAATCAATTATTGTTGTACACCACATTAATAAAATGAAGAAAAAAGCCACATGATTATCTCAATAGATTTGGAAAGTTCAGTTGGCAAAAAAGCACCCCTTCTTGATTAAAACAAAAATTAAGAAAACAAGTAGGAATAGTAGGAAATTAACCCAAAATGATAAATGTCAAATGAAAATCCCACATTTACTATCACAATCAATGGTAAAAGACAAAGCTTTTCCCCTGAGTTACAGGGACAATAAAAGGAGGCCCAGTGCTGTCGATGTTATTCAAAATTTTAGTGGAAGTACTAGCCAGAATAATTATGCTAAGAAATGAGATAAAAACATCAAAATTGGGAAGTAAATCAGGAAGCAAATCTGTCCCTATTTGTAGATGACATGATCCCATATATATGGAAAATTATGAAAAATCCACAACAAAGCTACTAGAAAGAATAAATTAATTCAGCAAACTGCTTGTTGAAGAACAGCGCCCAAAAATCAGTGATGTTTCAATACAACAGTAATGAATAATTTAAAGAGAAAATTAAGTTAAAAAATCATTTACAATAACAACTAAAAATCAAATATCTAGGATCAAATTTAATCAAGGGTATATAAAACTTACACACAGAAAAATAAGAAACAATGCTGAAAGTAATCAAAGAAATGCAATATAATGGAAAGGCATTCCATGTTCAAGGATTGGAATAATAAATACTGTTAAGATGTCAATTCTACCCAATGTGAGTTTTAGGTACCACACTATCCCAATCAAAATTCCCAAAGTTTTCTTTGCAGAAATGCAAAAGCCAATCATCAGATATACATGGAAGTGTGAGGGCTCACAAATAGACAAAACTATCTTAGAATAGAAGAAGGATGTTGCAAGAATAATACTTCCCAATTTTACAACTTATTAAAAAACTACCATATTCAAAATCATGATACTGGCACAAGTGTAGAAATATAGGCCAGTGGATTTGAATTGAAAGTTCAGAAATAAACTCTTATGACAATGACAAGGTGGTTTTTGAAAGAGTTGTCAAGTCCAATCAATAGTGAAAGAATAGTCTCTGCAATGATGGTGTTGGGAAAACTGGATAGCAACATGCAAAAGATTGGATGAGGACCACATCCTCTCACCATATACAAAAATTAACTAAAAATGAATCAAATACTTAAATATATGAGGCAAAATTATAAAATTATAAAATTTTGTACCCCAAAATATGTTCTTAATCTAAATGCATTCCTGTGGTTATGGATCCATTGTAAATAGGACATTTGGAAGATATTATTTTTAGGTCACTTGTGGCCAACTGAACAAGTTTGGGATTTAATCTGATTACTTGAGTCTTCTATAAAAAGAATGAAACTCAAGCAAAGAAAGAAAGCATTAGATGAAGCTGAAAGTAAATAGAACACAGATGAAAAATGAGAAGACATAGCCATGTGCATTGCCATGTGATAGAAAAGCCAAGGAATAAGGATCACTGGCAGCCAGCCTTAGGAAAAAATGAATCACCTTGCTGATGACTCAATTTTGGGCTTCTCCCGGACTCAATACCATAAGCCAACCCACATTATCATATTAATTTTAGCAGTCAGGAAAGTAAGGCAAACTCCTACATAAAGAAACATTTCAAGGGAAGCAGGTGTGGCTCAATTGATAGAGCTCCCATTTACCATATGGGAGGCCCCGGGTTCGCTTCCTGGGGTGTCCTTGTGAGGGCAGGCCAGCCCGTGCAGCCTGGTGGGCTGATGCAGCAAGACCTCACAACAGGAAGCGGGTGTGGCTCAATCGATAGAGCCCCCGTTTACCATGTGGGAGGCCCCAGGTTCGCTTCCCGGGGCCTCCTTGTGAGGGCAGGCCAGCCTGCGCGGTGCGGTGGTCTGATGCAGCAGGACCTCACAGCAAGGGGGAGATAAGCAGACACGGAGAAAACACACAG
>JAQZBX010053605.1:0-18836 GCA_029593785.1 Cabassous unicinctus | reverse complement strand
CTTATTTTATCTCATATGGCTGATTTTGCTCTTAACTAGAGAGCAGGGTAAGTGAGGCAGGCTAGTTTAAGGAATGGGAAGATGAACCTGGCAGAAAAACATGGCCACGAAACATTTAGCCATGGAACCCCACCTGGAAATCCCCGGAGGAAAAGACCCCACCGGAAGGCTGCTGGAAGAATCCCATGAGAACCTGGACATAAGAGCTCCATTTGGAACAAGATTTCATCCAGGGTCAAGGGAAAGCCCAGGGCCTCATCATTGGGTCTCCTGGGGAACTGATGGGTGGGGTAATCAATCAAAACAGCAAACAGCTGGGACCCCTCCCCTAAATATTAGCAAAGGGAGGAATTATTAATGGCTTAAAAAGTAACCACACAAGTCAAATCTCTCTCTATCTCTTTCTGCAGCAGCCCACAGTTACACCTGGGGATCCATAATCTGTTATTTTCTCCCGTTTCTATTCTCTAGTCCCATTTTTCTTAATAAACTATTGGATTAACTAAGTCGCCATGTTTTTAAATTATTTTATGTAACATAGTCAAGAACCTAGAAGTATCCAGCTTCATAAGGACTCCCAACTTACATCCTGATTTAGGGCATCAACAAGTATTCAAGCACCCGCTTACATATTAATTCTTTCCTCCACTTGATTTTCTATGCATAAATGTATTTAGCTGGAAATAAAATTATTTATTCCATTGTAAGAGATAAGGCTTAAATACTCAGGAACACTGCAACAGTTTTATCTGTCTTGCTCATTACAGACTATTGCGTTTCCTAGACAACATTTTAAACTCTTTAGTCCTATACTTAAAAAAACTTTTTAGTCCTATTGTTTATTAAATATCATCTATCACTTAACTTTAAAGAAATTAGAAACCAGATAGCTACCTGTGGCAGTTTGAGATTATTTATGAATCCCCAAAAGAGAAAGATTATGTTTGGAAACTAATCTATTCCTCTGGGTATGATATCCAATGATTACATTAAATTCAGCTGAGGGGACTTTGATTAGATTACCTGTTAAGATTCCAAGTATTTTGTTATGGATTTTTGCACCATATTCATTAGAGATATTGGTCTGTAATTTTCTTTCTTCATAGTATCTTTATCAGGTTTTGGTATTAGGGTGATATTGGCTTCATAGAATGAGTGTGGTCGAGTGCTTTCCTGTTTAATTTTTTGTAAGAGCTTGAGCAAGTCTGGTATTAGGTCATCTTTGAATGATTGGTAGAATTCACATGTGAAGCCATCTGGTTCCGAAGTTTTCATCTTTGGAATGGTTTTGATCACTAGCTCAATCTCCTCCCTTGTGATTGGTTTGTTGAGGTCTTCTGTTTCTTCTAAGGTTAGTGTGGGTGGTTTGTGTGTTTCTAGAAAATTGTCCATCTCCTCTCCATTGTCTAGTTTTTTGACACACAGTTGTTCATAGTATCCTCTTATGAGCTCTCATTTCTGTGGGGTCAGTGGTAATGTCTCCTCTCTTATTTCTGATTTTATTTATTTGCATCTTCTCTCTGTTCTTTCTTTGTCAGGCTAGATAAGATTTTATCGACTTTGTTGATCTTCTCAAAGAACCAAATTTTGGTTTTGTTGATTCTCTCTACTCCTTTTTCTTGATTTCATTTATTTCTGCTCTGATCTTTACTATTTCTTTCCTACAGCTTGCTTTGTGATTAGTTTGCTGTTCCTTTTCTAGTTCCTCAAGATGTGCAGTTAGATCTTCAATTTTAGCTCTTTCTTCATATTTAATATAAGAATTGAGGGCTGTAAATTCCCCTCTCAGCACTGCTTTTGTGGTGTTCCATAGGTATTAGTATGTTGTGTTCTCATTTTCATTTGTCTCAAGATATTTGCTGAATTCTCTTGCAATTTCTTCTTTGACCCACTGATTATTAAGAGTGTGTTGTTTAATCTCCATATATTTAAGAATTTTCCCTTTTTATGATCCATCATTGATTTCCAGCTTCTTCTGTTATGATCAGAGAAAGTGTTTTGTATACTTTCAATCTTTTAACAAATTTATTGAGACTTGTCTTGTAACCCAACATGTGGTCTATCTTGGAGAAGGATCCATAAGCACTTGAAAATTATGTCTATCCTGCTGTTTTGGGGGTACAGTGCTCTATAGATGTCTATTAGGTCTCATTCATTTATCATATTATTCAAGCTCTCTGTTTCTTTATTTAGCCCCTGTCCAATGTTCTATCCAAAATTGAGAGTGGTGTATTGAAGTCTCCAACTGTTATTGTAGAGACATTTATTTCTCCCTTCTGTTTTGCCAGTGTGTGCCTCAGACATTCAGAGGAACCCTGATTAAGTGCATAAATATTTATTAGAATTATTTCTTCTTAGTGAATTGCTGCTTTTATTAATAATAATGACCTTCTTCATCCCTTGTATTAGTCAGCCAAAGGGGTGCTGATGCTAAATACCAGAAATCTGTTGGCTTTTAAAAAGAGCATTTACTTGGGGTAGAAGCTTACAGTCACAAGGCCATAATGAGTAAGTTACTCCCTTCACCAAAGTGTGTGGCCATGTGTTGGAGCAGGATGGCTGCTAGTCTCTGTGAGGGTTCAGCCTTCCTCTTCCTCTGAAGGCTTCATGGTCCCAGTTTCTTCTAATCTCAGCTGTAGGCTGGAATAAGACTCCTCTCCCTCCCTGTGGCTCAATTCACTCCAGGCTCAGCTGCAGCTCTAGGCTATCAAGCGCATCTCTCTTCCCTGGGCCTCTGCTCTGTCTAAGAAGCTGTCTCTATTCCTCTGTGTTCTTCTCCTGTGTATTTACTTCCTCGGGCTCCAGCATCAAAACTCAAGCTCTTTCCTCTGCCATGTTATTTTCTCTGTGAGTCCCCACCCAACAAGGGGGAGGGGACTCAACATCCTACTGGGGCGGCAGAATCAAAGCTCTAATCATAATTTAATCAAGTAAGAGTGAAATCTCTGAATTTGATATAATCTAATATGCCCAGAGAAACAGAGCAGTTTACAAACACAATCCAATATCTCTTTTTAGAATTCATAAACAATACCAAACAGCTACATCCCTTATAACAATTTTGCATTTAAAATCTGTTTTGTCTGTTATTAGTATCACTACTCCAGCTCTTTTTTCATTACTATTAGCATGGAATATCTTTTTCCAAACTTTCACTTTTAACCTGGTTGTGTCCTTATATATAAGGTAACTCTCTTTTAGACATCATATAGATGGCTCATATTTTTTTATCCATTCTATTTATCTATGTCTTTTGATTGGGGAGTTCAAGCCTTTAACATTCAATGCCTAGTAAAGTCATTTATTACATTTACATTCAATGCCTGGTAAAGTAAGTAATGCCTAGTAAAGGCATTATTTACTTCATCCATTTAGTCCTTTGACTTTCTGTTGTCATATCATACTATTGTCTATCTTTTCAGTCTTTTTATTTACCCTTCCTAACAATCTTCATTTCTACACTCTTCTCCAAGTCTCTCACCCCTGTTTTTTCCTTTCTGGCTATAGCACTATATTTAATATTTCCTGTAATTCTGGTCTTTTGGTAACATATTCTATCACTTTTTGTTTGTCTGTGAAGACTTTAAACTTATCCTCATTTTTGAAGGACAGCTTTGCCAAATACAGAATTCTTGGCTGGCAGTTTTTCTCTTTTCGTACCTTAAATACATCATATCTCTTTCTTCTCTCCTCCATGGTTTCTGATGAGAGGTCAGCACTTAATCTTATCAAGGTTCCCATGTATGTGATGCTTTGCTTTTCTCTTGCTGCTTTGAGAATCCTCTTTCTTTATCTCTGAATAGTCATTCTGAATAGTAGGTATCTCATGGTAGGTCTATTTGTATTTATTCTGTTTGGGGTGCATTGAACTTCTTGGATATTGCTATTTATGTCTTTCATAAGGGTTGGGAAGTTTTCAGTCATTATTTCCTCAAATATTCTTTCTGCCCCCTTTCCATTTTCTTCTCCTTCTGGGACTCCGATAATGTACATGTTTGTGTATTTCACATTGTCATTGAATTCCCTGAGACTCTGCTCCATTTTTTCTCATCTCTTCTCTTTCTGTCTTTCTGTTCTTCTGTCTTTTCCAGTTGAGATGTTTTGTCTTTGAAATCACTAATTCTTTCTTTGAGCAATTCAAATCTGCTCTTATACATTTTTAATGTCATCCAATGTGTCTTTCATTCCCATAATGTCTGTTACTTTTCTTCTTTTTTTTTAAGATTTATTTATTTATTTATCCCCACCCCCATCCCCACCTCGTTGTCTGCTCTTTGTGTCCATTCATGGTGCATTCTTCTGTGTCTGCTTGTCTTCTCTTTAGGCAGCTCTGGGAACCAATCCTGACCTTCTGGAGTGGGAGAGAGATGCTCAATTTCTTGCGCCATCTCAGTTCCCTGGTCTGCTGTGTCTCTTACCATCTCTCTTCTGTGTCTCATTTTTTCACATCATCTTGCTGTGCCCGCTCTCTGCTAGGGCCAGCTTGCAGCATGGGCCTGCACTCTTGAGCAGGCCAGCACTCCTGTGGAGGCCAGCTTGCCACTCGGGACAGCTCACCATGTGGGCCAGCTTGCCTTCACCAAGAAGCCCCAGGAATCAAACCCTGGACTTCTCATATGGTAGATGGGAGCCCGGTTGCTTAAGCCACATTTGCTTCCCCGTTACTTTTCTTTGCAGGCTTTCAAGTTGTTCTTTACCCTCACCCAGTGTTTTCTTAACATCCTTTATCTCTTTATTCATATTTTCTTTCAATTCTTTAAATTGATTTAGGAGAGTTGTGTGATTATCATTGATTAATTGTCTTAAATCCTGTATCTCCTCAGGATATTTGGTTTATTCCTTTGGCTGGGCCATCTCTTCCTGTTTCCTAGCATGGCTTGTAATTTTTTTTGCTGATGTCTAGGCATCTAAGTATGTTGGTGAATTTCCTCTGATGGCCAATTTCTCTCTCTTGCCTATTATTGTTTTTCTTCCACAGTTCTTTGATATTTAGTTTAACTTATTCTAAGTCTTTAAAATTGCCCAGCTTAAGTTATCAAAATAAGCCAGGGAGTCACTAATGGGGCACAGAGTTTCTCCTAGGAATTAGAAACAGAGAGACCCAAAAGCAGTTTTTGTCCATGCAATTTCCAGGCCAGCCAGCAGTTGGCTATCATTGTTGCACCTTTCCATGGAAAGGAAATCTTTGTTTTCCTTTGTTTTGTCCTGGCCAGAGCTGAAATTCAATGTGGGCTCCGCTGTCCAAATTCATTGAAGAAAATCCCCGACACTCCCTCCCTTTTCCCTTCTAACAGCTGACAGGTACGAGTATGTCTGTTCCCCTCTAGGTCAGCTGCAGTATGCCAGGGGTTTTATCCCAGCTTAATATCTTGGGTCTGTGGGAAGGGAGCCCTTTCCAGGCACCACAGGGGTTTGGTAACTCACATTTATTTTTTGATTCTTTGTTTCTCTGTCCATCACCCTCCTGGGAGTTGTGAAGCACTATCCTGGTCTGATGACCCCCAAAGCAGATCCCTTGGATAGCTTTGGCTCTTTCTTCGTTGTTTGTGTGAGAGATTTGAGCCCTGCCTGCCCGTCCAATGCCATCTTCCCACAGTCTGAGTTAAACTTTTTATGGACTTGTAACTGTAAGCTTTTACCTCAAATAAATACCCTTGATAAAAGCCAACAGATTTCTGATACTTTGCATTGGCAGCCCTTTGGCAGACTAATACACTTCATGATGGAAAATTACTTCCCTGGTCCTTTAATCATGCTGTCCTCTGTATTCTTCCCCAAACTCATGTTCATGCTATGTTTTCCATGAAGCCTCCCTTGCCATCACCTTCTCTGACCCACTTGATGCTATTTTTTTTTTTTTTTTGGTAATACTTTTCACCTAATGTGATAGGTATCACATCATCAATCATAACTTCTTTGCAACCTTATTTGCTCTATCTTTATTCTCTGGCATTTCTTTACTTCTTATAAGCCAATGCCTCATTATTCTTGTTCCTTGCTACAGCTAATATTTCTTCATATTAAACTGTGCTTGTCCAATTACTGTGTGGTTTCTCTGTCTTGATTGGACACAGACAGATACTACAGTTCCTTAATCATCAACATTCCAATAGTACTTGATGATTGAATGGATTCATTTAATTCACAACAATGTGTAAATGATTCATCTCAAGGTTCTTCTTGTAGAGTTCACTAAGGTGAGAGTGAGTGAAAGGAAAATTAAATTACTGGATATTCTCCACTGGCAGGAGGGTCTGGAAGCAAGATCATAAATAACAGAATATGTATGACAAGAATGTCTTCAAGGTTAAAATCACAAATTAAACAATATTTACTTAGGTTGGTCCTTTTAAAAACCATAATTTTTACTTGTGACTGCAAGTGGACAATTTCTGCTACTTTCTTAGGTGAGGAATATTTATTTCCCAGTTAGTTAAGTATTGTACAGTTTCTGGCCATTGAAAATATTTTTAAGGTAAGAGTTTGATCAACTGAAAAGTTAAATTTTTGTTTAATTTATTTTTTGAAATTTAAAATCTTAAACTTAACCACTCAGTTAAGATTTTTTTATTTTCCCACACATGCCTTGGTGCATTATTAAGTCTGGATGAATGTGCCATAATTCATCAAAAAAGAATTAGTTAGAGATGTAAAAAATGCGTTAATGAACAGCTGTTGTATTGTTGGAAGCAATGCATCAGGGTATGCACATGGCAGCATGAAACATGGAACTGATTAATTGTTAATCCTTGTTAACAGTAATTTCTTAACTTTATGATAATTGCCATCTATTCAACAGCAGACTGTAAAATTTAGCTTATGTGATAAACTTATTAAACAGGCATCATTAAGTTATTAATAGATATGTTTATCCCTCCAGATTAGCAATTCACAAATTAGAAATAATGTTTTAGAGTTATCAATACCAGTAAAAAGCCCAAACCAAACTCTCACAAATTAGGTAAATTATCTGAAAATAACTCATGCACCAACAACTTAAGTATTGTGACTATGTAAACATTTGAATTCTTTTATTTTTGAAGTTTATACATTATTTATCTAATGTAATACATTTTCATCTTGCAGACTACATTCTTTCACATATTATTGATCAGACTCTTTCTAGTGCTAGCATAATGATGGAGCATGTGAATCATTGATGATGGAGGCAAATCTGTAGAATGTTCCTGATCAGAATGTCTTTATTGAATGTTAGAAAGGAAACATGAAAAAAAAGAAATACTTATGATAAAAACCATGATAACAATGGAAGGTATTATTCAACATTCAAGAAATTTTTGTTTAGTTCTTATTTTATCCAGACACCACGCTAGGTTTATTTGGTAATAAATATCTATTGTTTCCAAATTCAAATAAATTTAAGTCAAACAGACTAGGGAATATAAACATGTCACCCATGAGTTTACTGGAGATTCTTCTCATTAAAATTCTTCAATTTGAATACTGAAATACCTGTATATTAATTTTTGATTAGCATATTTTAATAAACTATGTTAGATGTTTCTACAAATATGATTCCTTTTAAGTCTCCAAGCTACACCATAAAGAGAGATTCATTTCCCTTATCTGAGAACAAATGATACTCATGTTTGTCAAGGAAATATAATAGCTGCAACATAGTTCACCAGTTAAATTTCAGGCCTAGGAATTATATTTAGTTCATCTAATTCCAGATCCTATGATCCTTTTATTGTATAACAATTGCTCATATTAAAATTACAATAAATATTTCTTTCAAGTTAATGAATAGTACTTAGTTACCATAAGAAAGTAGCTTTGTTTGCCTTGCTCAGCCTTCCACTTCTGTAAATGGTTTCTCACTTTTTGAAACATTGCCTTATACTTTTCTCTTGGTGTCATATAGTTACTTGTGAGCTATGAAATAATAGGTAAAATATTGAGTTTCCTTAAAATATGTGAAACTTCCCAGGGTGGAATTTTGTAGTTGTTGCAGTTGTTTTTGTTGTTGTTACCACTGTTGTTATTAAGAAGGTCTTGAGGGATGGGAAAATATTCAAATATTGATATATATTTATGGAAGCAAAAGGAGAAGGAAAGAAAATAAAATGGGAGGATGGAACAAGGAAAGAATGAAAGATAATTTTGAGAAAAATGAGGGGTTATACTGCGGACTGACTAATTGTACATTCATTGAACTTTTGAATTTGCATGCAAACAAGACTATATTAGTCACATCCAGTTCTAACTAAAGTCATATTCTTTTTTCCTCTGAGGAAAATTTAAAGCAATAGAGCTTTTGGGGGGATTATAAGAAATTTGCTTAAAATTCAGGTGGTTATATTTTGATTTAATTTATTAAAAACTCTTGAATTATAAAAGAAAGAACAAAATATTTATAAATATTCACCCTTAATATCCTTGACTTTGTGACAAATATAAATAACATCTTTTGAATTTTTTTACTGAGAAAGCTTTTCTAATTTAAGACTTAATATCAAATACCAAAGTGACGTTCACTTGAATTTTAATGAAGAAAAAATATTGCAGGATATTAAATATTGAAAAACCATAGCTTTTGTTTTCTCCCAGAGACTCAATGTTGTTTCAGTCTTCTGTGAAAATATATAATTTTAAAGGATATTGAGAGATAAACTATTGGTGGTTTCATCTTAAAGTTTAAAATAGCATATTTGGCAAGAAAATAAAGAAAAATACCACTCGACAATTTGAAGACTAAATATAAGGAGAAAGTAAAGTAAATCAGAGAAATATATTATTTTACTATTTACTTTTAATGTAATATTTTGTAATCAGGAAAATATTTTTGAGGGAATGTCAAATATTTGCAGGTATTTAATGAGAATAAGGCTTTTTCTGAATCTAACTCATAAATTTCAGTTTATGAATAAATGGAAAATAAAACACCAATATTCAAAAATACTCATCATTTATATTTATGGTCTTCAGAGTAGTTTGGTACTAACATTATCTCATTATCAGAGTTCCTTTTCATGAGCTCTGAAAAAATATTTAAAAAATGAAGACTTAAAATAATTTAATGAGAAAAGAGGACTTATGGGACAAATTTTTCCTTTGTTTTATTTGATTTCAATGCATCTTTATTTATGTTCAAGATTCTCCTTTTCTATTCACATAATTTCGTATTTCCTTAGAGGAATGGGTTGAATAGGTGCCCTTCCCCTACCAGGTGAATGTGACCTTTCTTGATAAAAAGATCTTTGACATATTAAGGTTATGTTCACAAGTAACGAAGTTAAGCATTTCATGATGAGATCATCCTGGATTTAGGGTGGAACCTAAATCCAAGTACAGGGTCTTTATAAGAGAAAAAGAAGGGGAGATTTGAGATAAGGAGAGGGAGGCAATGGGAAGAGGGTGATAGAGATAGGAGTGATATGCCTACAAGCTGAGAAACACCAAGGATTGCCAGCAACTGCCAGAGGGGGTTAAGGGTCTTGTAATTGATTCCCTACAGAACCTTCAAACATGTGACATTTATTTTGGACTTCTTGATTCCAGAGCTGTGAAAGAATGAATTTCTGTTGTGTTAAGCCACCAAGTTTGTGGTAATTTCTATGATTTTTAACACTAAATCCAGTAGAAAATAAACTGTTTTCTTCAAATTATAGAATTTTTAAAAGCTTTCAAACCATGAATCAAATATGTGAGTTCTATTCCACAAAAAAATTAAAATAATTTATTGCAAAGACTTTTTTCAAGTTCTGAAATCATGTGTGAAAGTTCTACATAAGGCAATAATGTATGTAAATTGATATTATTGTACGCGCAAATACCCTGGAATAATTCTATATTAGTTAAACATATGAGGCTTTTGGTCTAGATGGCCTAATGAACAAAAGAACTTTCCTACATCTACTGTAATTCATAGATGTTGACAAAATATTAACTATAACATTTAAACAAGAAAGAAGAAAGAAATTCTTAAGGCCAGAAATTGAGAGAAAGCCAAAAGGAAATAAGGGTGATGGTAAAATCCTAATTTCCTAGTGGCAACTGATAGAAAACTCTTCACATATATGGAGGTAGGGAGACCAGTTCTCTTGTATGATTCCAGATGCCCAGGAATACACCAATGTTCATTATTACATTTGCTGAATTACCTTTGCTCGTCAACTTGAGATCAAGCCATAAGCATGCACTTTGAATATTCAGGGGCCAAAGTCAATGCATCACAAATGATTATGATTGGGGTCTGTCTCAAATGTGTAAGACTGCTCCATCTGCAGAGGGTAAGGTCCTGGAAATAGACTAATAGCATAGTACTTGCTTCTTAAGTCACATAAAGCTCTAGTCAAGCCAGATGAGAAAATACTCGCCTATTAATGGTACACAAGTAAGTTTCTGTTTGTTGAGAGATGAAACAAGCAGGAAACTTTACATCTGAGGAAATAGAGATAATAGAATGATATTTACAATTTTTGTAACAGGTAAGATTAAACCTGCAAAGTGTAAAAGTATAATTAGTATTTAACAAATAGAGGGTCTTATGTAAAGATATATTGAGACAAGAGGGACCAAAAGCAGACTCTGGGTTGGCAGGCATGGGGTGGAGGCAGGGAATAGATAAGTGATTTCCTTTTGGGTGATGAAAATAGAAGTGATGGTTGTACAACATTGTGCATGTACTAAATGTCATTGAATTATACATTTTAAAGAGGTTAGTGGTTAATTTTATGTTACATGACTCTAAACATAAAAGAAATTTTTCTTTTTTTACACAAACATAATTTTTATTTCATTGTAATCAGAGTATAGAAACATTTCAGGTTCTGCATTCTGCACTCATTTTCCTTTGTCCCCACGTACATGCCATTTTTAAGGCTCCATTGAGCAGGTGCAGAAAAATTCACAAATGCACCCTGCCTTCTTGGTTTTGTCCTAAGACCCTGCCTGACACAGACAGTGTGCCACGATTGTGAGTTTTACAGCAAGCATCCTGTGCTTAGTCTGTCCTTCTGGGAGGATTATTTCTCTGAGTCCAGTTCCCAGGTGGGAATGATGGGAACCAACGCTCTAACCATTTTCCTGATTCTTGGAACATGAAAAGAAAATTTTTTAAAAATTGTATTATTGGGAAATCTTGGAATTGAAAAATATAATCATGGAAATAAAAATTTTAAAACTTTTGATTTAGTGCTAAACAATGCCCTTAAGATTGCTAAGTGAAAATGAACTGGAACCAGAAGTGAATGTTGGAGTTAACACTGCAGGTCCTAGGATTAAACTGATTTGGCTTGAGTATATAGCTTGTCTGGATTCCATTTTTTTTCATCTCTAAAGTGGGAATTAAAATGGATTTTGCATCTTACTACAGCTGTAAATTCAAATGTCAATGTGTAAAATGTTAAGAAAAGTGCCTGGTGCCAGATAAGTTCTCAATAAATCCCTATTTATCCATATATCACTATAGTCTCATAGAAGGAAAACAATGCAAAAGAGACTAGAAAATAAGAGCAACTGAGGTCCTAGAGACTGAATATAAGTCTTCAACATATATTTAGTAGGAATTCCAGAAAGATAGAAAAGGAAAGGAAAGAGAGACAAAACTCAAAGAGATTTTTCAAACTGAAATGTTCCAAAATGAAAAAGGATATGAAGACCAATGATGGTAAATCATTTTTCATGTGGCAAGCATATCAGCTGAAGTAAATAATGTCACTGGCAATTGCCAATGAAAGTAAGTCAAGAGATTGTGAAAATAAAGTATTGTGTTTGAGGAAGTGGGCTGATTCTTTGATTTACTATGATTTGTCATCCTTGTTTTTCATCAACAGTTTGTAATAAACTCTGAATTCCTATTCGGAAGCTTTCATGTTTTTTCCATAGACAGAGGAAGCTTGCCCCAAAAAACCCCAGTGTAAAACCTCAAGTATTCAAATATTGGCTCTGCTAATTTATAACTATACGATGTTGTACAAGATGTTCAAGTTCATTGTGCCTCAAGTTTCTTTATTGCACCAAGGTGCTTATTTACGTAGTTTTGCTCATTTGGAGGATATTTCATGTGTAAACTATTTAGATTGGGGTCATACTTATAGTAAGTGCTAGTTAGGTATAAGTATTCCACATAGTCACCACTGCAATGGCTTATCTGGGTAGCATTTCAACAAATTTTAAAAATTTCTTGTATTCTAAAAGGACCATTCTAAGTTTTAAAAAAACCAATGGCATAAATAATTTAATATGAAACAAGTTTGACCAATGAATTGAAAATCATTAATGTATAAATAGAAATCTCTTTTCCCACTGTGCAATATATTCTTGTAACTGCTTCTCAGTTGAGCCCATGAAATTCAATCATTTTAAATTAATTTAAATGCATATTTTATTCAAAGTGTTCCTTCTTCCCATACTCAATATAGTTTTGTAGTTACTTCCACCTGCTTGAGTGAGGATGGGGACAAGGTCTGCTCTTTCTCTTGGACCCCTTTCTGAATTTATTCTTCTTTTTGAAGAAGTAATGAAGAGGGAGAGGTAACAAAGATAATTCTACTCCAGTGGTACAAAGGTAGTTGTCCCCATTCGGTGGGATGCCACTAATCCCCCAGCTAATACAAACTTGTTTCCATTTTCCTATCTATGGTAGCAACCCTATGCTGGCATTCTTGAGAAACATGTGTGATTATTATACAGAGGGTGCTATAGGGCTCTCCTCCTGCCAGGAGATTCACCATAAGCTAGTCCTCGCTGCTCCCACCCTTCACCACAACCTAGTAGAATTATCAGGAAAAGATTAAAAAAAAAAAACTATTTAAATGCTCTTCAGATGAGCCATTGAAATAGTGACTATGTGATATATTTAAAATTTATTGAGTGCTTATTATGGTGGTCCATTCCTCCACAATTTTTTGTGATTTGGGTCCTTTGATTAGGAGGCACCTCACTTTGATATAATGGTAAGACAACTTAAGTCCCAGGCACCAAACACAGTGTTTCCTTAATCATTGGAAAATATGTGTATTATTATCATGGCAAATAGTGAAATGCAGGCTGTCCCTTGCTATTACTGCACTTGGCCAAGCTATCTTCTGACATTTTTCTTCAAGCCCTTGTGACCTTGGGCTACTCTTGCAGGTTCACTAATTTTAGATGTTTCCTTTGCTGTGGGTTTGTTCCATTTTGCACAGTTAGAATTTCATGTATTGACACTGGGTAAATCATTTAAAATTTCTGCGCCTCAGTTTCTTTATCTGTAATATGGATATGAGGATATCGAACTCATGGGATTTTAATGAGGTTCAACTAAGGAATAAAAGTGCTTTTATATTTTAAGTGACAGTGAATATATGAGGCACTATTAAACTAGATACCATGCACATATACCTGAATTTATAGGATATTCTGTATATTAGGTATGTCAATTACTTTTTAATCTAATTATAGAGCCATCATATCAATATAAATAAAAGTATAAAGGAATAATATTTTGATCCCACTATCCATTTTTTTTTGCTTTTGTGAATATAGCTTCTTAAAATACTTCTACATTTTCTCCCCAGGGACGGAAAGACAAATGGACCCTACAAATGAAGGAGAATATCATTGTATTAGTTTTCTCTTGCTGCCATAGCAAATTAGCACAAATTTAACAGCTTAAAACAACAAAAAGGTATTATCCAATGGTTTATATAAATCAGAACTCACATCGCTCTTTCAGGGCTAAAATCAAGATGTGGGAAAGACTGTTTTTTTACTGGAGGCTCTGGGTATAATCCAATTCCAGACTCACTCAGGCAGAATTCAGTTCCATTTGGATGTAGGGCTGAGGTTCCTGTTTCCTTACAGGCTTTCAACAGAGGGCTTATCTTTGTGCCTAGAGCCTGTCACACTCTCCCTCGTGCTTCCTATGTGGTCTTCCTCCAGCAACAGTGGGTCAGGTCAAGTCCATCTCACACTTCAAATTTCTCCTCCTTCTTCCACAGCATCTCTCTGATTTACACTGGTGCCTTCCTCTTCTGAACTTAAGAGCTCAGGTGATTACATTGGGCCCTGGCATAATCCAGAATAATCTCCTTATTTTCAGGTCAGTTAATTAGTAACCTAATTTCATCAGCAAAGTTCTTTCACAGCAGTACCTAGGGTAGTGACTGATCGAGTAACCAGGCACTGGGAATCTTGGAAGGGGGACTTTTAGAATTTTGCTTACATAATGCCAGTTATTATGTTATATGCTAATGGAGCAGTTATATACAAAAGAGGAAGGAAGCATTTTGTGTATGGAAGGAGATGCCCCAAAGGGAAGACAGAGACCAGTTAGACCAGTTCTTTTCATTATATATAAAAAAAATTGCTTTATTTCTATGACAGCAGGGAACCTACTACCCAGAAAGGAAAGGTCAAAATGGTTGGGAGAGATTGGCAGAAGGTCAGAGACACAAGGCACTTCCTCATTGTTTTCATGCTTCGGTTTGGCACTGAGCCTAAGTAGTGGGATGGGGTTCTAACATTGAGGAGCATTTGGGAAATCTGAGAATATCAGCAACAAGTTCTTAGGTGACAGGGAAGAACAATGGAGGAAGAAGGTGCCTGGTCTGGCTAGCATCACAGAGTTCTTCACACTACTGCCTTACATAGAGAAAGCAGCCCAGAGCCCACCATCTCCCCCAGGAAAGGAATTACTGAAAAGAGATTTAAGAGCAATAAGGTACAAAAAGTGGCTCTCCCAGGTATGCAGTGTCTTCCCAGAGCTTGAATCCCTTCTTGTAAGAGATTGGAGACATTGCATGCTGGATCTCTGCTTGGTGCCTACAACCAATTTCTATGGCAAAAGTCCAACCTAACAGTGTGAAATTCTCTGAGTTTGGGATGTGTAGAGATTTCCATGCTTCTATGTCCTTAGCAAAATTATTTTTTACCTTTGACATTTGATATTCTGAGTAGTATGTGTCTTGGTGTAGATCTCTTTGGATTTATTCTGATTGGGGTATGGTGTGCTTGTTGGACGTGTAAGTTCATTTCTTTCATGAGAGTTGGGAAATTTTCAGCTATTATTTCCTCAAATACTCTTTCTGCCCCTTTTACCTTCTCTTCTCCTTCTGGAACTCCCATGACACATATGTTTTTCTGTTTTGTGTTGTCATTCAACTTTCTAAGGCCCTGCTCAATTTTTTCCATTCTTTTCTTTCTGTTCTTTTTTCTCTTCAATTTTAGCTGTTCTGTATTCAGTATCAGTTATTTTTTCTTCTAGCATTTCAAGTCTGCTGTTGTATGCCTCAAATGTATTTTTGATCTCACTTATTGTGTCTTTCATTTCCATGAGCTCTGTTACTTTTCTGTTCAGGATTTTAAATTCTTCTTTAGTTTGCTCAGTGCCTTCTTGATGTCATTTATCTCTTTAACTATATTGTCTTTCAACTCATTAATTTGATTTTGGAAATTTGTACGCATCTCGCTGGTGAGTTCTCCCAAGTTCTGCATCTCTTCTGGGGCTTTGATGTGTTCCTTTTCTTTGACCATGTCTTCTATTTTCTCAGTATGTCTCGTAATTTTTTGCTGATATCTAGGCATCTGATTAGGATGTAGTTTACTCACATGCTCAATTTCTTTCTCTTTTGTAGGGATTTAGTGGCAGGAGGCTGTGGGTTACCACTGCTTTTTTATTTTTGGCTCGACCTGGATTGTTAGGATTGTCCTGCTGGTTCCTCAAAACTAGGCACTGGACCCAGTAATTGGTTGTAGAGTTGCTTCCTAGGGCCTTGGGCAGAGAGGCTACAGAGGCCAGAAAAAGACTTTCTTACTTATTTTTTAATTTTCTTGCATGCGGTTCCTTGGTCTGCCAGGAGATGGCGTGCTTTGGCAGCTCTCAGCTCAATGCCTGGTCAGAGTGTATTTGTTGCAACACATCCCAGATCAATGTGATAGAGCTTCCTGTCTGGAGGCTATGAGCCTTGTAACTCGAACTTTTTCTGAGACATTTCTCCAGCCTTCTCTGGCAGCCCCCTCCCTTTCCCTGGCTAGGAAATATTTCCACTCCCCTCTGAGCCCTCACCATTCAGTCCCTGTTAGTAAAGGAGGAGACTGGGAGGGTCATCTATCTTTAGCCCCTTGCAAGCTCCATGGCAAACAATGTCGCAGCACCACCTGGCCTGGAAGGGCTCTTGGGACACAGCAGACCAAATTTGTGAGTCAAAAGCTGGGTCAGCCTTAGGCTGTGCCCCTCTCACTCCCCTTTCCTGGGGTGGTAGATCCCTGGAGGCCCCTTTGCCTATAGTTGCAGGCCCAAAGGCCCAAGAATTCTAAAATGTCTTTAATGTGGGGGAGGGTGCCGGCAGCAGCAGGCACAGGTTTCAATTTACTGTTCTGTTGTCGCAATTTCCCTCCTTTGTCCCTCTCTCCTCTGGGTAGTGTCCAGCCTTTACCTGCTGTCATAAAGCCTAGCAGATCTTTTATGGAGCTGTTTCAGGCTGTCCTCTAGCTATTTTTCTGGAGGAGAAGAGATTCCTGTGTCTTACTAGTCCACCATCTTCCCAGAAGTCTCCCTTAGCAAAATTATTGATGCTGATTCTGAGAAAGCAGGGAAATCTCACCAATCACTTCCATTTTTTCTGATACTGTTCATAGGGAGAACAATTAATTGTTTCACAGATGAAAACCCTCAAGTATGGAGAGTTTGGCACAACAGAAGGGATTCTGGTCAGATAACCACTACCCCTATTACATAGCCCTCAGTTTCGTCAGTAATCTCTTTGAGGGTTGGGACATTGTTGATTTTGCCCATTATTTTATCTTAGTGCTTATACAATGCTGGACAGGAAGGGAATATTCAATAACATGCATTTCTAACACCACTATGGGTGGTGGACATTTGCTATTTGTATTAAACATAAGGACCTCTTTTGGAAGGTGGTAAATTTCAGATCAGTCTGTTTATTTTTATATTAGTTAGTGCAGGATCCCACCTTAGGAAAGTGGATATTATTATCATTCCACTTTTAACAGGGAATGAGTGGCCCAGAGAGACAGGATTATTCTCCAGCCAGAAAGAGGCAGATGGAAAAACAAAGCCCAGGTTTTCTGACTCTCTATGCAGCACTTTCTCCATTTCATAATGTTGCTCAAGTTGAAAATGTTCCCTCTGCTTCTTGTTCCCATCAAAAAACTTAATCACAAAAGCAGATGAAAAAACAAAACCAAGGTGTTGTCACCAGGATAGAGGCTGACCAGTCCTTTGCTGAGACAGAGGAATACCGGCCCTGGGCATCACCCAACTCTATAAAGAGGGTCATGCCAGGACATAGGCAGGAATTGCAATGAGAAAATCCTTTTTCCATCATGTGGGAGGTTGATGCGGGCCTAGATAGCAATATTCAGATTGAAAACTGAGCCAGCTGGCATTGTTGTAATAAAGCTATGTGCCTTGGACTAGAATAAAAATGCAATGATAGAAATTCAGGTTCTGCATCATTTTTGGTTGAGAAAGCAAAGACTTAAAGAGTAACAAGGGGAAAAGAACCCATCTTGGAGTCTTTTCTTTAATATGGAAAATGAAATTTAGCCAATTCTAAAAGACAAATCTGTTCACTTACCCCCACTCCACTAAAGCTTCCCAGCCACTTATAGGAAATATTCCAATTTATCAGAGAAGGTTCTGCATTCAGGGTGAGAGGCATATACCAATCAGCAGCTTGACATGGGTCCTGCCTTACCCTTTAGTGGATTGTCTCCCTGCTGAAGATGAAAAGAGTTGGAGTACAGCCAAAGTGCAGAAACAAACAGAAGTGGTGTCAGGGGATATTTTGTTGTTGTAAATGTGAAGTGTTTAGGCACTTCAAAAGGGATATAAAATTACAGAATACTTAGATCTATGGTTTGAATTTAGATTGTCTTTACATTTTATTTGGCATAGTATCTATTTCTAAAGGCCAAGGCTTTATCAGAAGTTTAATGTGGAAGATTGAGTTCATTATTTGGGTAAATCATACATGAACATCAGATGCACAGTTTTGCCAAGACAGTCATACAAAATTTCTATGTGATCTTGTAATCTAAGCTATGAAATATGGTAATGTATGTCTTTTAAAAGAAAAAAATTTCCCATTCAATTCTATATTTAGAAAAAGTGTTTTTCTTTTTTAATTTCTTTTTCTATTTTTTTAAAGATACACAAATGTTACACAAAAAAACATAGGGATATCCATATGCCCCACTCCCCACACCTTCCACATTCTATCTTATAAAGAATATCCTTCATTAGTGTGGTAAATTCACTCCAATTGATAAACGCATTTTGGGGAATTGCCACTGAGCATGGATTATACTTTACATTGTAGTTTACACTCTCTCCCTCACAATTCTATAGGATATGGGAAGATATATAATGGTCAATATTTGTCATTGCAATGTCATTCAGGACTATTCTCAAGTCCTGAAAATGTCTCTGTATTATACCTGTTCTTCCTCTCCCTGCCCTCAGAGCTTCCAGTGGCCACTGCCACCACATCAATGTTGTAATTTCTTCCATTGCTAGACTTATAATAAGTCTGTAGTAGAATACCAATAAGTCTACTCTAGATCAAAGTTCATCCCCCAATCCTGAGGATTCTGGGATGGTGATGTCCACATCACCTCTAATTGAGAGGGTCTTCAATCCCATACAGCTGATGGATGGCGCTCTTTGCTTGCAGTTCTAGGCTCTCTTGTTTCATTGGTATGGTGGTTGTCCATCCTCACCTCCTTGTTAGATGTTCTGGGTGAGTCCAGTGAACTGGAGAGTAGGTATAGCAACTCTACTGAGGCTCAGGGCCCAGCTGGCACATGGAAAGCCCAAAGATTTAAGTTTCTTGGACGTACACCTACCCACTCCAGCACCAACT